>LOJH01005384.1:47982-61811 GCA_001685095.1 Ellobius talpinus | reverse complement strand
ACACACACACACACACACACACACACACACACACACACACACACACACTGTTGCGCAGTTCATTGGCTGCCTCATTGTTTGGTTTCTAATGAGGGGTTGCTCCAGTGGTGATATAGGCAATATGCAACACAAAGAGCTCTATAGGAAATACATGTTTTCAACACCAATTTGAACAGGTAAGAAAAATGTGCTAATCAGGTCAGGGGGCAGGAAGAGCACAGTAATTAAAATGAACAAAAACACAGAAATCTGTAAGTACCTCCTAGAACTGGCAAGCAATTAAGGGAGATGCCTAGCAGGGTAGAAAGAGGTCAGAATGATGGGGATCTTGAATGGCACCACCAGTTTTAACATTTTCCATGCATTTTGGAAATTGGTATCCCAAATAACCCCCAGACATGACAGAAATGGCTTGCTCATGCTTTCTCTTTGGTATCTGAGCCAGACTTAAACATTTGCTTTTCCTTTACAGAGCTGATGATGCCTAGTGGCTTCCCTTTAAGCCACAGGGTACCAAGTTTGTGTGGATGCTCTATAGGGTACCAAGTTCATGTGGGTGTTTCTCTTGACTAGTAGCCAGGGAGGGAGAAGTTCTCATTTTAACCTCTGAGGGTTTTTCTGGTCCTGAGACTCTGCTTTACTGTTCATTCATGTGGACTTTAAGACATGCTGGGATCCTACAGGCGGGTCGAGGAGAAGAGAGAACTATGAGTTAAGCATGGGTGTGAAGCTGGGCATTGTATAAAATGGCAGTACCAACAAGTTCTTGGTGTTGGTGAGTGTGTGAGCAGCCAGGATATTGGTGGACAATGACGTAATCCAAAGATTTTCTAGTTGATGCTCATGCCAAAACCCTCCAAATAGTCATTTCAGACTGGCATAAGGCTCCAGAGAAGGAGCTCTAAGGAGTCCAGGGCGTTTGTCACTGGTGTGGAATCTGGGGAGAAATAGGCAGAAATATCAAGGCCATAAAGTCCAGAATGTGATGTAGTGTTCCAGTTTGACCTAGAGAGAAGCACCAATCAGAAAAGCAAAACAAGCCTTGGCATAACCTAGAAATGAAGGTTTCCTGGACAGAGATCAACATGCAATCCACACCAAAGCTGGAAGTTGGATGCCAGACCTTGTGGGTTAGAAACTTTGGCCTCATGGCTGCCTCAATCTGAATAGGTTCAGAAGTAGACAGGCTGGAGTCTGCAGGGTCACAAGTCCTCTGTGTGAGTAGCTGGAGAGAGTGGAGAAAGCAGTGGTTCCAGGAAACAACTAAATAATGCATCTGCTGCAGACACGTGGCGGCCATAGTGAGAGAAACTAACCTCAGCGTTGGCTCCCCCAGAGCTAAGCACACACTGAGACACTGAGATCTCAGCAGCCTTGGTCCCAGGGGTTGTCAGGTCACCATTCCTTCTGTCCGTGTACCGAGTACTGCTTCTGCCCCAGACACTGAGCTGGCCTTTGAACTTTCAGACAAGCAAGGATTCAAAAGTGAATGAGCTACAGCTCCTGTATGTAGGATATTTGCAGGCTGGTGAGGGAGAGAGAATTGAAAACCAATGTCAAGCTTTGGAGTGAACTATTTCAACCTAAGACTGCCTGTGTGAGCAGATTGCTGCCCATGTGAACCCCCAGGAGTTCAGAGGATGAATAGAGGAGATACAGATGGGTGTTCAGGTGGAGGGAAACTGAGTCAGGAAAGCTCATGGAGACTTCAAACAGGGGTCAAAAGGTCTCCTTTGGTGTATAGTAGGAGCAGTATGTGCATGCATTAGGAACAGCCAAGAGACACCCAGCCCCACGGAGAAAACCCCCAACTCACCTGGAATGCTCTGAGCCCAGGTCCAGGGCCCCAGGTGTTACAGGAGGCAGTTGGAAGAAAGGCAGTTGGAAGAAAGTCCTTCCCTGCTCTACTCTGTGCACACCCTTTTCTCCTCCCCAGGTTCCTCCTAGAGAAACCGCAACTATGGCCCTGATCCTCCTCACAGCCACTGTCCCGCCCGTGCTCCCGGCTGCCCTGACCATCGGCAATGTGTATGCCCAGAAGAGACTGAAGAAGAAGAAGATCTTTTGTATCTCCCCTCAAAGAATCAACATGTGTGGCCAGATCAACCTCGTGTGCTTTGACAAAGTGGGTTCCAAGCTTTCTAGGTTGGGCTGGGGTTGACGGTTTTGATGCATGGCAGAGCTGTGAAGGACCTCGGAGAATATCTGTCCCAGGGCTCCCACTTCACAGCTGAGACACTGAGGCCAGAGGCAGTCACAGAGCGAGGCTGTGTGAGGTCACAGTCTAGAAAGCAAATCTGGTGACCGGGGTGGGGGCGGGTGGCATTGTGGCCATCTCATCATGACTTCCTTTCCCCGGTAGAATTTAGTATTTTCTGTGCCTGTGTTTTGATTTGAAACAGTCTCAAGGCCTGATAATTTCCCTTTCAGGCAAAAACATGGGAAACATTCATGTTTTAGACGTGCCCTGTCTGGAACTTATGTGAGCAATCCCTTTTACCTCCACTCACGGCTTCCTGGAAAGAAAACGAGGAGCCAGTGTAGACACCTCTCCTACCGCTCTCTCTCTCTCTCTCTCTCTCTCTCTCTNCCTCTCTCTCTCGCCTTCTTCCAGGGGTCAGGACTCTAAGTTAGGGAAGCATCATGTCTGTACTCAGGGGTCAGAAGGAGAATACATGCTGGGTGAGGATGATGGCTGCTCTTGGGCATGGTCCAAGACCCCACAGTTCTCCCATGGGAACCAGGAATAGCACCAGCGTCAGCTCCCTGACATGCAGACTTTGTGCGCACCTTGGACAGGCTGTAGTGCAGTGCGCCTTGGCTGGACTTTCCCCATTTAAGGTCATTTGTGTTGGAATAGTTAATTAACATCTTGGCTATTTTCAGCCAGTCCCCATCCTCGAGGGCCAATCTTGCACACAATGCCTGTAGAGTGTCATGAGTGGTCACTCTTCATTTTGAGGAGGTTTAGCTTCTAATCAAGAGTATAGGGAATGCGGGAGAGAGACAAGCGGCATACTCCGAGGTGTGGGCTTGATGGAGGTTTGAACAAATGTCAGCAGGAACTGATTTGTCACCAGTGGGAGGGCCCCTTGGAGCTGCAGGATTTGGAATGGCACAGATTTCAAGATGGTCAGTTCGGAGCCCAAGGATGTAAAAGGCATCTACCATTTCAAGACAGGGCAAGAAGTTGGACCATCCAGTGAAATGGTGCTGAAGGCCAATGTGGCAAGCTAAGCAGGGGGCCATGTCTTGAGGGAGAATGTGAGGCCTTGAAAAAATAAGACAAGTTGGGCAGTGGTGGTGCACGCCTTTAACCCTAGCACTCAGGAGGCAGAGGCAGGCGGATCTCTGTGAGTTCGAGGTCTATAAGAGCTAGTTCCAGGACAGGCTCCAAAGCCACATTTTAAAAAAAAGACAAATGAAATCTTGTGGGATTTTTGTTTTGTTTTGTTTTTTGTTCTTTCGATAGGAGCTTTATGAGGCAGCTCTTAGTTACTTTTTGTCATTATAACCAAACACGTGAAAAACAGTAACTTAAGGGAGGAGAGATTCGCTTTGCCCCAAGGATAGTCTGTCATGACAAGGAGAGCATGGAGGTGTTCACATATAGCTGGGGCACCACAGGAAGCAGAGAGCTAGACCACAAGTGGAGGCGGTCTATAACCTTCAAGATCTATGCCCAGAGGTTCTACAGCGTTCCAACACAGTGCCCCCAAATATTCAACCCCATGAGCCTGTAGGGGAGAGTCAGCATTTACATGATAACAGAAGGGATAGAGAAGGGATGTGAGGGGAGTGGGCTACCTGGGGCCAATGGAAAGCCTTCATAGTCCTATACCTGGAGAGTGAGGGGAGCCGCACAAGGACATCTGACATTGCTCCTCTCAGGTAAAAGCGGCACATCTCTCAGATTATTGTAATTTCTCCCTCTCTTCCCTTTCCATTTGGCAAAACCAGTGCTCAGTCTGCGTCGGTTAGAGAGTTAGTTGAGAAGTTCATTTGCCTTTGGCTTGATGGTCAGATTCCAACTCATTGTCAGCTTTCTGATAGATTCTCTTCTCAAACACCCAACAGCCTCATGAGTACCTAGACTACAAGAAGGTTGTGCCAACCACGTCCCTGAAATAGTCACCTGCCCCAAAGACTAATTTCCCCCAGCGACTGTTATTTTACTTCCTGTGTGGCCTCTTTCTCTGCATCCTCATGCCATCATCTGCTAGATGGCCGGAGGGGCTGCTTCTCCACCCCCTCTACTGAATCCCACAAGGTGCAGAAGCATTTTGTAGCACTGGAACACCTGATGGGGCATGGCAGAATGAGAACTCTAACCTTGAGTTCAAAACTAAGTGTCTACATTGCTATTTCATGCAAAAGCTTGAACTATAATTATCTTAAAATCCTTTTAAATTATAAAACTCTATCAACATGATGTTTCAGTTGACTACCCCATAATTAACTACAATTAACTTCCAAACAGTGTTGTATCACTGGGCTTCTGACTATTCTCTCTCTCTCTCTCTCTCTCTCTCTCTCTCTCTCTCTCTCAGACGTATTCTCTATTCAATTCAGTCTGAGCTTGGGTTTTAACTTTATGGTAAGAGTTTCTCCTTGTACATTCTATTCCCTTTAGATTAGAACTATAATTTCATCTTCTTTCTACTTGAGGTTTGTTTTGTTTTGTTTTACGAGGTCATTTTCACATAGAGAAGTAACACGGTCTCAATTCTCTCACTCTGTTGCCAAGTTGTTCTATGTTCATGCTCAAAACATTGATGCTTCAAAGCATAACCTCCCAAGGAGAATATCTTAGTTAAAATTAAGCTGCTTTTTTTTTTAATGGAACAACCCAAGGGGATTTGCATGGTAAACATGCAGTTTGGCACCTTAGATAATGCGGAGGAAAATGCAGCAAATCTCTTCTTTACAAAGGTTGCCCTTAAAGGATGAGTTCTTCCAGCCTGCTGCCGGTCTTTGCGAAGGCTGAATGTATTCAAGAAAGAAGGATTCTTTAATTCTTGTAATGTGGAGACTAAGGACAGGCTTTATCTTCCCACATTCCTGGCAGAATTCACCAACATCCCTGCTGATGGAGGAAGGTTGTCTCGATTCTAGTTCCATCTTCCTGGCTGTGAACCACTGTCTCTTACTAGGGCGCAGTTGTCTTCTCTTCTGGGCTTGCTCAGTTACGAGGAGAAGAGCTTTGTAAGCCCACGCCTGTAAACCATCATACGGATATGATGTGCTGTGATGACAGATGATGCCGTCTAATAGAAAACTAGGAAACCCATGGCAATGGGTTTAAATAGCTTTGTGGGGGAGCTGCTGGTGTCGGTACTTTGGAGGGTCATGTCTTTTCTGGCCTGTTCTGGAGCAGCAGCAGCAACTCTGCTTCCTCTGAGTAGGCTTAGAGTGGTTAGCCTAAGGCTGCCAGACCACAGGGCAAACTACTAATGAATAGTTGGCACATAAAAATGATATAATAGACTCAGTTCTATTTTGATTTCTAGGTTACATAAAATGTCAAATACTTTCCCATAATATGAAATATCTCATGACCGCTTTTCCTCTTGATCTGAAAATAAAACTCACTCACAGGCATTAATTAATTTTTTATTATTAGCACTTCGTTCCCATCTATGGACCAAAAGTTCCTTATCAACATTTCATTACGATTTGAACAGTGACTGCATCAGCCATAGTTTTAGGTAATGATGGTGAACCAAATAGCAAAGGGTGGATGAACTGGTCTTGGGAAGAGAAAAAAAAAGCAAAACAAACAAACAACCCCTCCCCCACAAAAGACAGTAGGTGCCTCCTGCCCAGTTAGCTATGAGGTGGCTGCTGTTGGGGTTCCTCTCAAAGTCTCATTGTATGAACAGCAGCAGACAGGACAACAAGCAGAGTCAAACAAAGCTCATGCACAGAGTCACACAGAAACTGGAACTTCCTGGGCATTTTTCGCTAGATTTAAAAGCGAATGTTTATAAACAAGGTTTTGGATGACTGGATGTGGCATAGTTTCTTGCACACTTGGATTTTGTTTAAATCATGACATCAAAGCTTTTAGTGTCCTGCTAAAAGTCAATTATAACTTTTTATTCAGACAGGAACACTGACAGAAGATGGGCTGGACCTCTGGGGGACTGTCCCCACGGCTGGCAACTGGTAGGACTCTAAGATGGGAGATGTGGTGGGGAGGTTACTGTGCTGATGCTCAAGCCCACCTTTGCAGGCTTGAGGAATGAGATTCACACTGGCTCCCAATTAGTCTAACCCAATCTAATTAAATGTGTCCCAAATTCTGAGTCAGCAAAGAAAGGAGATCTGCAAATTCAGCATGAAAAATGGAATAGAATGAGGTAGATGATTAAGGAACTGAATTAGTAAGACAGAGGATCAAGGAGTGGACTCAAAACCATGCTTAAAGATGGCAAGGCTTCCTGGGTGGCTGGGCAGATGAGTGTGTTCGGGGACCCAGAAAAAGGCTCTGTTGCCTTCCTGTGGAACTCACAGTCTCATGAGATGGAAAAACATGAAAATTATTACTTTGGAGACAGAAAATCAGAATGGGAACAAAATAATAAAATCCCTTGATATAATACATAGTTCTGATTCCCTTATGACAAGTGATGACTGAAGGGAGACATTCATTTAATTTCAGTGCCCCAATCATGACTCTCTGAAATGACAGCATATGAGGAAGATTTTAAAGCACAGCTAGGTTGAAATTTTACAGACATGGGCTAAAGGCTGTCATGGTAAAGCAAAGAGGATAACCATATAGATACACACCCTGGAGCAGAACAGGAGAGGGGAGGGGGAGGGGTCCTAGCACCTTTTTGCAAGACTGAGGCATGCCTTTGCCCCTTCTCAATGGTGATGGCTTCTGCCTCTCAGCTTTGATAACCCTACTTCATCTCCAGACAGCGACAGAGGCATCTGCAGAGTCAGAGAAAGAGCCAGGCTGTTCCACCAAGCTATCCATAGGGCCAGGTTTGACACAGGTACCATGCAATGTTGCAGAGATAGCCCAGGCTGAGCATAAGGAATGACTTGGTTTCTAGCTCTATTCATGTGTGTCTGTTCCTGCCTGTTCAGATGTATCAATTAGGCCTTTGACCACAGACCCAGGGTGCCTGTGGTCCAGAGCAATGAAGGAGGAGGACGGTCTTCCCACGCCCATCTTCCTCCCGTGGCGCTTGCATGCTGAAGCTTTCGAGGGGTAGAATCAGCTAAACGTAATCACTATTCAGCTTGAAACTAGGAGGAGAGGAAAGCACATGATGCCAGGCTATACTGTCGGTGAGGAGAGGAAGCTGCAGTGGAAGGATTGTGGTTTCAGGAAATGGTGGTAGACTCCAAGGAACGGAGGAATGGGAATCAGTTTAAAGCCTCTGCTTGTTTTCAGTTGCTTGGAAACACTAAGCAGGTTCCTCCCTGCACCAATTACCTCATGAATCCAAAGGCTTCTTGCTTGGGGCATGTCGGGTTTTAGAAAGCTCCACGAGTTTCTAGGCAACATCACAAAATTATATAGTGTGCATATATATCTAAGTCCCCTGAAATTTGGTTTGTGACTGACCAGTGGCAGTCTAGGTCAAAGGGAAAAATCCATACCCGACTCAAAGAAGGGTTGTGTAAACATAACTCTGCAGGTCGAACACTCCGGTTGAAAATTGAAAATTTCCAGTGAGCAGAGGACCATGAGCAGAGAAATCTCTGAATAAGGAGAGACAACACAAGAAGCTTAGCCGAGTTCTAGACTCGGGGCATGAGGATATTGGCAGGATCAGCAGGATCAGCAGCTGTAAGAAGAGCTAGAGCTATGACAGGTAGCCTTGATTAGCAGGTGGCTCAGAACGTGTCCAAGTGTGATCCCTTTCATCCAAGACATCTGTATGTAGCTCCAGGTATATAGGTACAAAAATGAATATACAAACCAAACACTTACTGATAATGAATCATGAATTTATTTTAAAACTATGCTTTATATACATACAATTTTACCATTTATTAAAGACAAAAGCAAATTTACATAGTAAGAATGTGAATGTTCTTGTTTTTAGATAAAGAATTAAATCTTGGTTGAATATTTGATACATACTCAGTATTATTCTGATTTGATGGGTATCTTGTTTATTTTGTGTGTCTGTGTGGGTGCCTGAGCATAGGCATATCCATCATGTGTGAACCTGGTACCCACAGAGGTCCAAAGAGGGCATAAGATATTCTTAGACTGTTATTACTGAGGGCTGTGAGCTGCCATGTGGGTCCTGGGACCCGATCCCGGGTCCTCTCCTGCCTTGACCAGTGTTTTGCTCTTGTAATTGTCAATCGTGAGAATGCTGCTTTAGATAAACCCGTATTACAAAATGATAGAATTTCAGTCCTGATTCCAAGCCAAAATTCTCTGATTGCTCTTTATAATGAAACACAAGATCCTAGCAACTCACTTAGCAAATTTTAAACAAGTGTTCTGATAGAATATCAGCAAAAGGTATAGTACTTTTCTGCATGCTCAGGAATGACAGCAGGAAAACATTAAAAGGTCTTTGCTTCCCATGATGAACTCATCATATGCTATAGCAGAAAGCTGTGCGTGGAGAGTACCAGCCCTGCAATTTATAATGTAACAGTAGTCTATGTTCCAAGCCAAGGTGTTCTGGGCATTGGGCCTTGATTCCACCTGGTGTACTGGCAGCCATCTGGGCATGTTGTATGTTCAGAACCAAGGCTGCAGTGAAGTCACGGGAGGCAATATGGCTAAACACTGCACAAAACATCTCGGATTCATTACACATTTGATTTTAAATTAATTTATGGTTGTTGGTATTCGGAAACATTTAACTGTCACCCTATTTTTCATAGCTAGAGTTTAAGAAGCAGAGATAGAGAACATGGGAAAGTCACTGGAGGGGCCTAGGGTAAGGTCAGATAGAGTGCTGTCCTGGCAAGATTTAAGGGGTGGATCATACAAATCTTTTATTGAAAATTTTAACATTATCTTCCAGTTTCCAGGCAGTCCACAGCTTTGCCTCAGGCCAGGCTGTGCCCTGGAGCCCGCTGTGTGCAGCCATGACCAGCTGCCACTCCCTGATCCTTCTCGATGGGACCATCCAAGGAGATCCTTTGGACCTCAAAATGTTTGAAGGCACTGGCTGGGTAAGGTGATGTTGTATCAATCAAACAAATGAGAACTTGAAGAAACCTTTATTGGTAAAACCGGATCCTTTTTAATTCAGTTACAAATGGAGATGGCCATACTTTATCATTAGTCATTGTTATAGATGAATAATATTGCAAATAAATATATTTCCCAAATTTTATCAGTATAAGTTCATCATACAAAATGGCTGGATCTATGACATCTCCTTCAATATCATGTACTTTAATGAGCTTCACATTCATTTCTCTCTCCTGACCTTCCTTGGATTTTTTCTCTTTGTAAATAGTCTCCTTTGTGTGTACATATCATAAATATGTCTGTGCATGTGTGAGTACATGCATGCATGTGTGTGTGTGTATGTGTGTGTGTGCTATCTAAGTCCCACATAAAAAAGAAAACATGCAATCCTTGGCTTTTTGAGTTTGGTTTATTTCATATAATGTGAGCTCCTGTTTTATCAGTTTTTATTCAAAATGACACAATTTTGTTTTTATGAATGAATAAAACTGAGTAAGTATGCCACAGTTTCCTTATTCATGTATTTGCTGGTCTGATTAGTTTGATTCTCCAGCTTGGCTGTTGTAGACTGTGCTATCATAAACATTAGCGTGTAGATGTCTCTGTGATGTGCTGAATTAGATTCCTTCAAGGGTGATCTTAGGAGTGATGTAACAGGATCATATATTAATTCTATTTTTAGCTTTTTCATGAACTTTGATGATGATTTTCAATACTACCAACAGTATATGGAGGTTCCTTTTCTTTAAATCCCTATCAGTGCTGGCTGTGGCTTGTTCTCCCAGTTCATGGGCTCTCTTCACTCTTAGTTCTCTTCACCGCACAGAGGCTTGTTAATTTCGTGTATTCCCATTTGTCAGTTTTTGCTACTATTTCCTCAGCTGCTGGACCCCTTTTCTGAAAATCTGTGCTTTTGTGTAGGTCGTGGAGTGTTTCCCCCAGCATATCTAAAATTCCAGGTCTTAAAGTCTTTGATGCATTTTGAATCAATATTTTCACCAGGTAGGTGATAGGAATCTAGTTTTATTTTACATGTGCAGATCCTGGTTTCCCAACACCATTAGTCAAAAAGATTTTTTTCTAGTATTTTTTTTATCAAAAATCAGATGGCTGTGACTGGTTTACCGCTAGGTCTTCTCTATCTCTTTGGTCTACATTCTGTGTAGCAGACAGTTAGTAGACATGTGAGTACCATGTTGATTCTGTGTAGCAGTTAGTAGATATGTGAGGACCTCGTTGATTCTGTGTAGCAGACAGTTAGAAGACATGTGAGGACCTTGTTGATTCTGTGTAGTAGACAGTTAGTAGACATGTGAGGACCATCTTGGTTCTGTGTAGCAGACAGTTAGTAGACATGTGAGGAACACGTTGATTCTGTGTAATAGACAGTAGACATGTGAGAACCATGTTGATTTTGTGTAGTAGACACTAGACATGTGAGGACCACATTGGTTTTGTCATTGTGAGTCTGCAGTATAATTTGGCGTTAGCTTTTGTGACACCCCTAGCCTTGTTCTTTTCCCCTTTGGATTGCTTTGACTCTCTGGAGCCTTTTGTGTTTCCATATGAATTTTAGCTTTTTTCTGGTTCTGTGAGGAGTATCCTTGGAATTTTTATGGAGATCACATGAAATTTGCAGGCTGACTTTGTTAATGTGGCAAAGTCTGTAATTTTGATTCTGTGTATCAATGAACATAGGAGAGCTATCCATCTGGGTTGGAAGAATCAGGAAAAGCTTCACTGTGTTATAAAACTCATTTGTTAAAATTTTAATACTGTTTCAGTAAAGTTTATTTTTTTCTTATTATTATGTTTTTATGTATATTTATATTAGTTCTTAAGTATTTCATTCATATCCATGGTATCTTTTGCAGCTGTTATGGATGAGGTTACTTTCTGATTTCCTTTCTGCTGTTGACATCCAGGAAAGCTACTGCGACTTGTTTGTTGATTTTGCATCCTGCTGCTTTGCTGAAATCGCTCATCACATTCAAGAATTTTATGGTAGAGGTATTCAGGCACTTCAATATAGGATCATGCCATTGGGAAGCAGAGATAATTTGGCTTCTTCCTGTTTGTATGCCTTTCATTTTCTTTTTTCTTTTCTTTTTTGTGATTAATTTGGCTACGACTTCAAGCACTGGATTGAGGGCGAGTTGAGAAAGCACACTTCACTTTTCTAGGAGATTCAGGTTTTCCCCACTTGCTCGCATTCTGGCTGTATGTTTGTAATATTTTGGGGTCTCTGCAAACACCAGGGCCAGCAGAGTGTTGAGGCAGGGGAGGCAAGAAGGCAATTTGGTTCAGCATGACTCAGAAGCTGGTGTTGCTATAAACTTCAAGAGCCTGACATTGGGTCATTTATTTTGGTATATCTAAGCACAGCACAATTTAGAAAAAAATCTTCCTGGTGATAATTAACCCTATCATGAGTGCACAACAAAGCTTAAGACATGATTACGTCAAAACTCATAAAGTACAAGTAAACTCTTGCATAAAAATGGGTTCTATAGATTAACTAAAAAAACAGGCTCCAGGTAAAAAAAGCTCCTGATAAGGGTCTGGGGGAGGATAGTGATGTATAGATTGATGGAGTTAAATAAACTCAAGATACGGGTCTGGGGAACTAGGGGAATGTACAGAGGTCACCAGGCTATTAGCCGCATCTGTTCCCAGGTCTCCTTATGGTTATCTGTGAGCACAAAACCCTACACAGCTCCTACAGTCATATATAGCCACTATTTTGATGAAGTATGTTTGTTTTGTTCCTGGTTTCTTCAGAGCTGTTATCGTGAAAGCCTGTTGAACTTTGTCAAAGGTCTTCTCTACATCTGTTGAAAGAATAAGTGGTTTCTGACCCTAGTCCATCTGTGCTTTTTACATTTACTGATCTGTCTGACTAACCGTCCACACATCTCTAGAATGAAACAACTTCATTATGATATACAATCTTTCCAGCGTCTTTTTTGATTGGGTTTACAGTATTTTATTGATAATCTTTGGAATCAGATCAGAGAAATGGACCTTTAGCTGGACAAACTCTTTATTGGTTCCTTATACACTGTCATGCTAACACGGGCTTCACAGAATTAATTCACTTGGCTTCCTTTTCTTTCTATGGTACGGAATAATTTGAAGTGCATTTGAGTCAGTTCTTTAAAGGTCTAATAAAATTTGGTAGTGAACTAGTCTGCTCCGGACTTCCCTTAGTTGTGAGACTTTTTTATTGCTGTTCAATTTATTGATTGTCATGGATCTGTTTAAGTTGCTTACATGTTTACATTCTCTTGATTTAACATTGGTAGGTCATATGTGTCTAGGAATCGACCTATTTATTCTAGATTTTCCAGACTATTGATATTAATATATGTTTTCAAAGCATTTACTAGTGATCAGATTTCATTTGAATCTGTTGTGACCACTCCCCTTTCATCTCCACTCTTATTAATTTGGAACTTCTATTTCTGTCAGTAGATTTGACTAGGGCTTTGTTGAACTTGTTTATCTTTTCAAAGAACCAATTCTTTGATTTTTTTAACTCTCCTTTAATCTTCATTTTATTGACTTCAGCTCTACCCTTATAATTTACTACCTGGCTTATTCTTTTTTTAATAGAGGCAAACCATTAAGTTATATACTTGAGGTTTCCCTGTTTTTTAAGTGTAGAACATCATACTAATTCATGTCCACTAGAACTAACATTTTTATACACTAAAAGTTACAATAAATCATGTTTTCATTTTTATTGGCTCTGAGAATTTTTTAATTTCCTCCCTGACTTTTTCAGTGACACATTGATCATTCAAGAGAGTATTATTAATTACCCACACATATGTGTAGCTTTCCTTGCTATTGATTTTCAGTTTTATTCTACTGTGAGCTTATAAAACTTAAGAAATGTAGTTTATTTATCAAGACTTGCTTTATGGCACAAAATAAGATCTGTTTTGAGAACATTCCATGGGCTTTGACAACAGTGCATATTCACAGCTGATAGGTAGAGTGTTCTGCAGATGTCTGTTCCATCAGTCCATTTGATCTGTCTGGTTTATGGTATAGTTGAACAATGAACTGTAAATTTAACTATTTATGAGAGAAGTGAATGGAATCAATGCAGTCTTATTGCATGTGGCCCTATGTGTGTTTTAAAGCATGTTTTGTGAAATTAGGTGCCCAACACTGGACCTATATCTTCAAATTTTTCATCTTCTTAACAGATGTTTTCTTTTAGTAGCATGTAGTGACATCCTTTATATGTTCTTACTAATTTTGGTTTGACATCTACTTTCTCAGATGTAAGACTGGCTAATTCTGCCTGTTTTCTGCATCTACTTGATGCAGGGTTTAAAGTCTTCCAGTCTTTGATTTTCAACTTTTCTGTGTGTTTGCCAGTGAAAGGTGTTTCTCGCAACCAGCGAATAGTTAAATCTTGTGTTCTGATTCCATCATCTAGTCTGTGTCTTTTAATTAGAGAGTTAAGGCCATTAATATTTGGAATTATTATTGAGATATACTTGCTGTTTCCCGTAGCTTTGTTTATTCTTTTTCTATTTATTCTTTTCATGGGGCAATGGAGCTTGCTGGTTTGTTGAACTGTGTGTGTTTGACTCTTTCCTAGTTTTTATTTATTTGTCTGTTCTTC
>LOJH01005384.1:6692-33492 GCA_001685095.1 Ellobius talpinus | reverse complement strand
GGGAGCATGGGGACCATGGGAGAAGGTAGAAGGGGAGGGGAGAGGAAGAGAGGGAAGCAGAGAAAAATGGATAGCTCAACAAAATCAACAAAAAAAATTAAAAAGAAAAGAAAAAAAGCCTAACCCTTTTCTTGGTTTAGTAAATGTCTATTACCATGCAGTCTGTGTTAAATGTTCAGAAACTACAGAAATGAATAAAATGAACTCCTTGGCCCCAAGTATTTTAAATCTTAATTGAGGAAACAGATAATAAAATCCATCTATAATACATTGTATTCTTGGTGGTTCTTAAATATCTCAGAGGGGAGAAATGGACCAAGTGGAAAGAACCTTTAAGAATGCACACTACAGTTTCATCTAAGGAAGTCAAAGACATCATCTGAGGAGAGGTATTTAAACAAAAATGTGAGTTAAATAAGTGCAGGCAAAACTCAGCAGAGCCTGGGCACTGAAGGACAGGGCGGTGGGCTCAACGGCTGATGCCATGGTCCCACAGTAAGAGGCCCAGGTGCCCAGAGAACTGATTGAGGCGATGAACTGCAATGGAAACAAAAGCACTCCTTTATTTTGCCATTGTACCCATCTCTTGGTGTCATAACCATAAAATCATTGTCAAGGTTAATCTCAAGAAAATGTCCCTTTGTGATTTCATCTCAGAGTTTCCATTTTCAATCTTCTGTTGACATCTTCAGTTCATTTCCAGTTGGTCTTCGCATGCTGGATTGATTACCTTCACATTGCTAGGACCCAATACCCGACAGAAACACTGCAAGGGAAGAAGGGCTTATTCTGGCTCTCAGTTTCAGCGGGATTTTAGCCAGTCACGGCAGGGAAAGCAGAGGGGAGTACCTCTATCTGCTGTGCTGCAGTGGGACCCAGGGAGGTTCACATGGCAGCCAACCAGGAAAGGAGGAGCACGGGTTGAACCAGGCCTGCCCCCAGCAACATAATTTAATAAGAGATCACTATTCAAAGTTTATCAGGAGTATAACTTCATAATTAAAAAAGTATGTTGTTTTTTTTTTATAAAGATCCAAGGACCGAAGTAGACACTCAGCTAAGACATGTGATACTCATGGGCATTGAAATGAATTTCAATGAAATGAAATGAAAATCCAAAGCACAATGAGCTCCTCACATGCCTAGTAAGATGGCTGATGAGGGACTGAGGAGATGGCTTGAAGGTGAAACACTCTTGCTATCCTGCACAATCAGTGCCCAACACAAACTACATGGCAGCTCACAACCACCCATAACCCCAGTTTCAGGGGATCTGACACCCTCTTCTGGCTTCCCTGGCATCAGGCACCCATGTTATGCATATACGAACATGTAGACAAAAATTCACATGCCTACAAGCACACACATAAACAATAAGTATAATTAACTGGTGAGTTTTTGCTTCTATTTAGTTAGAAACTATTAGTTCATTTTTATGCACAAATTGAATACGGTTTAGTACTTAATGGGTACATTATGATCATAAGACCTTGTGGTGAGAATGACATTCATGCAGAATGCTCTGAGTGACTAGTGACTGTCAAACCGATTATACACACACACACACACGCGTGCACACACACACACACACACACACACTGAAATTTTTGGAGAAAAACCTTCCATGGTTGACAATTAAGAACAAGAGAGGGAAGATAAGAAGACCATTTCTGAGATGTAGTTGGAAACTGGAAGTGATTGCTTTGGGGAAAGAGACGGAGAATGGTATGGAAACAGGGTCACTGGTTTTTAGTATAAAATCCTGGTTCCTTTCTTTTTTAATCTGTGCACTATTTCATTGATAAAACATAGGCAGGGTTCCAAAGAAAAGAAATAAATCAGCCATGAGCACCACACTGCTCAACCTTAAAAATATTCATTTTTCTCCTGAATCCCAAGGGAGAAAGTGGAGTCTGAGCTGACATTCCTGGGACTTCTCATAATGGAGAATCGCTTGAAAAAAGAAACAAAGCCAGTGTTGAAGGAGCTGAGCGAGGCCCGCATCAGGACTGTGATGATTACAGGTATGGAGGTTCCAGAGCCTGGCCAGCAGCACAATGAAAGGAAGCATGACCTGAGCAAATCCATGTGACTGAGGTAGAGGAGAACTATGCTGTGTGGCCCTGCCACCCTTGCAGTACCCGCGAGCAGCAGCAGCAGCAGTTTCTGAGGCAGTGTGGATCCTATTCTCTGCCCAGCACTACCCATCCTAACTGGGATTCTAGGAGTTAAAATACTTGGACACAGGTTGTGGAGATGATTCAGTCAATAAAGGACTTGCCATGCAAGCAGAGCTGAGTTCAGAAGTTTTGCTCCCATGTAAATAATAATAATAATAATAATAATAATAAACAATAATAAAAAACAGAGTGAGGTGACTCATGCCTGTGTATTGTCCTGGAAAGTGGAGACAGGAGGATCCTGAGGTTTTGCTAGCCATAGCCTGAGCAGATAAAGGAGCTTTAGGTTCAGAGAAAGACTCTGCTTAAAAAAAAATGGAGCATGGAGCATGATTAATGAAGAAACCTCTGACCTCATACATGAACATGCACACAAACACATACAATACACATGGTGGGTGGTTTACGCATGGTGACAGATGGCCAGGCATAGAGCATGGTAAGCAAACCCAAGTGTCTCCCGATCCTCAGTGTTTCCTCTTGTGGTTGGTCCACATCCCGGGGACATACTGTGATTTAGCCTGGAGTCATATGTTCACCACTAAGAGCTATCTGTTATCTCAATATTAGCCATGAAGCACTCACACACATCTTCATTCATTTATGCCTGGCTGGGAAACACACAGTGGGAGAGATGTTGAACCTGGTGTTTGCTCACTAGAGGCATGCACTTGGGTAGGAGGAAAGGTAGTTAGAAGACAGCGCAGAAAGCACTAAATGTATTCAGTGAGCAGCCGCAAAGGGAAGGAGAGACATCTTCACTCTGGTGGCGTAGGTTTGTCCTTAAAGTCTCTCTGTTATCTAGGTGACAACCTCCAAACTGCCATCACTGTTGCTAAGAATTCTGAAATGATTCCTCATGGCAACCAGGTCATAATTGTTGAGGCTAATGAGCCAGGGGACCTTCTTCCTGCCTCTGTGACCTGGCAACTGGTGGGGACCCAAGAGCCCAGCCCTGCGAGAAAGGTGAGAAGATCTTCAAAGACCCCTGGCTGGCCCTGGCTTTGTAGAACACAGCCCTGGCATGGCACAACCCTCTGAGTCCTGGAAGTTATCACAGCTCAGGTGTGGTGTGTCTCAAGTGCAACACCATGCAAAATGTTTCCAGCGACATTTTTGCAGATCCAGTCATACACTGTCATCGCCTGGGGAGCTTACAAACTTCCTACCGCATGCTGCACCAATTGAGTCAGAGTCCCCCGATAGGAAGGCAATAAGCTCGCCGAGGCACACTGGTAAGCCTCACAGCAGACACCAGATCACAGCCCTGATGCCACACACATCCCCACAGGCATCTGCCTTATATAGCACCTTGTTGAAGAGCTGACAGATGTAGGGTCTTCCAGAAAGCAAGCTTCCTGTTCGCTTGTCTGGGAAAAACTCTCCCATATGAGAATGACCGTGGCTCAACACTCTACTTTTGTGTTCCTCAAAGGCATGATCCTTCCAACTAGGAGTTACAGAAATGCGTCTTGGTTCCAGGCTGAACAGCTTCTGACATTGTTATGTAGACAGGGGGCTTTGGTGCAGTACACAGACTGACCCATACACAGAGTGGCCCTGGCTCGTTGAGATGGGCTAATCTGGCATCACCTCCACTAACGTATGCTCTGAGAGATGGTGGCTGTCCCTGCGCCTTCTATGGCTCTCTAGTACTCATTTCATTGTGAACTTGTTTGCTTCATAAAGTGTCTGCATCTCCTTGTGTTCCAGAACCCTGGGCCTTCACTAATTTAACAAACAGGCTGGTTGTATCGACACTCATAATATTAATACCTTTTCAGAGGTCCAGCCTTTCTACTCACCTCTGGCTTTTTCCCTGCCTTCCTAAAGGAAAGGGATTCCTGTCTTGTTTCATTGGTTTGCAGCTGGCACTGGACAAGAAGGGTGGTCTTTCCCCCTGTTGCTTCAGAATAGCGTTTCCCCTCCCCCTTCTAAACACAATGTTTTCTATGATATGTATTTCTCTGATGAATAAAATAGTCTCACCCCCTGTACTGTTTAAACCCAGCCCTACAGGAATGCAAAGCCTGCTGATAAATCTTGAGAGCAGCCGTTGTGGGTGGGTGACGGGAGGAGCCAATGGACATCATCCAATGTGTCCTCCTGTGCCATAAGCCAGGATAGAGCAGATCACAGCCAAAGGGGCTACTTGTAAATGGCAAGGAGGGAAGGTCTTGGAGCATATGATAACCTGTGCACAGGATCATAGGTGTGGAAGAAGCTCTGGGCTTTAATGAGGGAATTAGTAGGGCAACCAAACGTCATAAACCAGACACAAGCAAGAGCTAGGTATGAAGAACAAAGCTGTGCCTCCTTACAAGGATGGAACTGGGTAAATGAATGCTACAAGATCTTAGGAAACAAAAGGATACATGAAGAGGAAGTAGAGAGACATTCTTGGCACCTTGCCATGAAGACGCAATCACAGGAAAGGATGGACGTTGTTAGAGCATCATATATTTATATAATTCTGGGGGGAATTTTGCTTGTATTCTTCCTGCAGATTGATGGTCTATGGGCAAATGACCCCCCTACTTGTTGATGCTCGTTTCTTTGTGCAACACACATTCTCTTTCTTCCGTGCCTCACAGGGAAGCAGGTGCCGCTTACGAGCCCATGCAGATAAAGAATGCCTTTTGATTTTAGGAAACCTACATTGATATCGGAAACAGTTCTGCACCTGGTGGGAAAGGTTACCATTTTGCAATGAGTGGGAAGTCATACCAAGTGCTATTTCAGCATTTCTACAGCATGCTGCCCAAAGTAAGTTCCAGTGGCTGTCAGGGTCTTCAAGTGAGTGGAACATAAAGAACCAAGAAGGTGGCGGGTCACCGAGGTGGGCTTGGGTTTGAGAATGTGCCTTGCTAAAAGCACCTTGACCTCCCAGGAGGTTCCTGGTCCTGTCTAAACTTTCCAGATCCTGCACATACACACCATGGCCCTTCAGACTTCAGCGCTGATAGACACGGTTAGCCCTACAGCCAGCCCCTGCTCAGATTCCCTTCTTCTTCCCTTCCCTACCTGGCACAGCTTCTTAGTAGATCCAAACATCAGCCTTCCTTGTACATCAGTCTCTCTGATAGCCACTAGGCTGGGTCAGGTGGAGCTCCTTTCCCCTGCTGCATGGAGTCTGAAATCACAGCAGAAGGAAGAAAAAACCACCACGGTTTATTTGAAAAAAACATTTATTATCTTGTCCTCTGTGTGTCCTGCTTTAAAATAGTGTTGAGCAGGGTTGTGCTGTCAGTATGGTAGAGACACAGAGCACATAAACTGATGGTAGCAACCATCTCTAAGCAGAGGCTAAAATATTCTCTGCCTCCTTACCTTCCTTGGTAAGTCAAAGACCAAAGAATGTGTGGCCTAAAGGTTTTGCAAAAGCTCTTATTCTGGGCCCTAGTGTGGAGATGGAAATCTGAAATTCAGAGAGGTTAAGTCACTTAACTATGGTTTGCATAGCGAGTTGGGACACATCTGGGCAGAGAGCCTCACTTCTCACATCTGGTCAGTTGAGCTCTTCTCTGTCTGGGGCAACAGAGAGTGTGTAGTTGAAATGAGTTGCATTTCCCAAAGAGTTGTACTCCAATTGCTGATGCGCCTCTTAGTTGCTATGTTAATAAGAAGTTACCCCTTCTTGGGGGAGAGAAAAAAACAATTGGGTCCAGCCAAAAAATAATGGAGTTGTAATGGAGGATTTCAAGTTCAATATTAAAGCATTAGATCTCTCATTCTGATTCCTGGCTTTGGGTCTAATGTCACATGCTCAGCGCTATGTTAAATCAATGGCCAGGAATGAATTTTCAGGCTTTTCACTTTTGAAACATTCCCCCCCCTTCCTAATCTTCTTACGATGGTTGTTTCTCTTTTTAGATTTTGGTGAATGGAACCGTTTTTGCAAGGATGTCTCCTGGGCAGAAATCAAGCCTTGTGGAAGAGTTTCAGAAATTAAAGTAAGTGACAGAAGTGGTGAAGGGGCCACCTTTGTCCTCTACGGCTCCATAGCTGCCAACCCCATAGTGTCTGAGGGTAACATCATTGATTGTTTTATGTTTCTATGGATCAGGTGTCCAAATGTAGCTCAGGTAAGCCTTGGTTCAGTAACCAAGGATGTACATTATCAAAGGACAGTAATCAGTGGTTAACCAGACCTGGAGTCTGGTGGCAGTAGGATGGATGGCTCTGCCACCACCTCTTGCAAGATTCATCTCCTTTTGTGGGTTGGAATAGAGACACTGTTTTTTCCTGCTCACTGGAAGAAGCCAGTCTGAGCTCCTCGAGATGTGGGCCATTTCATAGTAAAGAGGCTAATGTTAAGAGAGCGAGAAAGCAAGAATAATAATAGAGGTGGGGGGATGCAGGGGAGAAGGGGAAAGAAAGAGATGGTGTTACGTTTTCATTCCCTAATCTTAGAATGTAGACTCATTCAAAGTGAGTCACTAGGTCCCACCCGTACTCAAGGGAGTGGATTTCACAGTAACGTGAATTATAGGAGGTGGCAACAATTGAGGCACATTAAGACACCTACTACCCCGCAAAACACTCATTTTGTGGCCCATAAAACCTATCTTGCAGGAAGATTGCCTGCTTAAGTGCAGAGGGAAGAAATAATGAGGGTTTGTGTGGCCGAGAATGAGAAGGGCAGGAGTAGGTGGCTCTCTCCAGAAGTCATCTGCTTGATCCGTTAAGTGATAAGTGGTCATGTCAGATCCTCGTGGCATAAAGTGAAATGGCAGCTGGTAGGGACCAGAGACAGAGGGGGAGTTCAGAACTCTCTCGGAGCACTAGTCACCAAGTCCTCTCTAAATGGAAAGTCCTTGTGGAAATCAGACCTACCCATTCCTTGCTTGCTGCAAGTGTTAATGATTTCTCACCTGAAGGTTTCAGATAGCCAAAAGGCCCAGGGAGTTGTGAAACAAGATAATTGTAGCTTACTTTTATCGGAATCAGGATCCTGCCTCTTATTATCACATTTTATTGGCTGAGCTGCCCAGCGAAGTCTCAAATGCCGTCCATTAGCTTCCCTATGCTTTCAGACTGCATAAGTGGCCTGGTGTAAGAAGCTAGCTCATTCCCACTGCCATTACACGACATTGGCTAAAGAGAGTAATTTTCCCTGTCTCAGATGCCTGAGGAACATTGTTGGCTAGCACTCTGAAAGGTATATCCCCCTGAAACACAATTAGCTTAGGAAGGTCCCACATACTGGGACAGAATGAGCTGTCTTCTCAGTTACCCATCATCCCCTTTGAGGTCTTACAGATCAAGCCCTCTGGATTCTCTTTCTAAGCCCAGGAAACACACAAGATGTAAGATTCCAGGTCTGATGGCCACACTCATGATGGGCTTTAAGTCTCAAGAAGGGAAGCCAATTAGATGGCCACAGGTAGTGGTGACACTATGCCATGGTATACAAAAGCTTGTGATTTCACCAGCCCAGCATTAGGCTGAATTTGTCTACATTTGGACCACATTGGAACTATAGAGCAGGTCAAAAGGGTAACTTCCTATGGATCAGCTCATAATAAGGATATTATAACAGCACTTTTATCACCTATGGTCTGAGTCTGGAAAAATGCCACAGAATGATTTAAAGCGTTGTCACAAGTCACTGTTGATGTGTCATTCACTTGTAATAGAAGGCCCAAAGGACTCTGCACAGAAATCCCTTTTCCTTGGCAGCAACTTTAAATTTATTCTTCCACTTAGATCCTGGTTACTTACCAAGCTGATATACAAGGGGTACGCATTACCTCACTGCCTCTCTGAGATGCATCCAGAACACATGGATGCTCTAGGTGTATCTGCTGAGCCGTGTGCCAGGGACTCTTCCTCCTAATGTTGAAAGTGAACTCTCGGCATCAGTGAGAGCAACTTGGCCAGGTTAGGCTGTGCCCTGCCTATTAGACTGGGGGAGAAGTACTGTCATCATGACCTCATTACAATCACCAGTCCATGCCCTTGAGCTTGATATAGTGGACATAATCAACCTGACTTCCTTTTCAAATGTGTCATTACCATCATTGCTGAAGTCCGTGGTGTTGTCACTGGCATTTCAGTGATTGAGTTGGGGATGTTTTCCCTCTTGAACCAAGATTCTCTAAGTCGTTTTCTTGATTCCACATCTGTTCAAGAACACACACACACCCCATTGGAGTTAGTTATAATGGAAGCTGTTCAAGAGAGCTTCTGAGCCGTTGATTCTTCTATCTTTTTCACTGTAGTTACTGTGTGGGAATGTGCGGAGATGGAGCCAATGACTGTGGGGTGAGTACACATGGCATCTGCTGACCTGGGCAGCCCTCCGGAATCTCTCTTGAGCTCTCCAACGAACCCCTGGGGCCTCCTCATCCTTCCTCCAGCAGCCACTGGGTCATTGCCTACCTCTCCCTCAGTGTGGGTTGAAAACAGAAAGAGGTGGCGTCACTTCCACTGTCTTCTGACAATTCCCAGAATAATAAAGTGATTTGCTGACACTCCCGAAGTTCAGACCCATTGAGGACTTTACAAGATTACCTGGTTTAAGCCTTTAATGCCACTTATAAGGAGAGGAAGCCTCTGGGAGGGGGCATGCTTTTGCACAGGGTGCACAGCTGGCAATGCCTTAGAGAAGGAAAAGGTTGAAACTCATAAAGTTTTTAATTACGTGTAAATTGCATTTATCCCCACCAAACCTACTCTAAGGTTAATTTTTGAAAATTAGGTTTCTCCTAAATTGTTATGAAATCCTAAATGGTATGGTTTTTGCACACTAGAGCAAAACTAAAATTAGATGAGTCTCAGGTTATTCTTCATTCCTATCAGAAGCAGAGTGTACATTTTATGTTTTGACTTTGGGAGATGTGGATGAAATAACAGTTGCCTTGGAGAACTATATATGCACTTTAATAGGTAAGTATGGTACAGGAATTGATGACCAGGGATGAGGTTATAGCTGAATACTAGAGCATTTACCTAGCATGTGTGATGCTCAACCCATCAAAACAGTGCACACAGAAGAGGAGGATAAAGAAAAGGAGAGGGAAGAGTGACGGACGGCAGCGCAGAAAAGAAAATTGCTTTTTATTCCTTATATATGTTTATATCCAAAAAAGCTTAACAGATATTTAAAATCTGGCTGTTCAATTTACTTTCCTCTTAAATATTTTTTCCAATGTCTGCAAAAAAAATGTGTTCATACTTAAGGACTTAGGGTAAATTTTTCTGCCTGTGTTTCATTAGAGGGCAGTTGTTAGACCATTCATTCAACCTAGGATGAATACCTACAGCTATTCATTGTGTGACATTTACAGCAAAACAAAAATATCAAAAAGACATAGCCTCTGTTCTCCCAAAAGGCAATCATCTGATGGAGGAATCATGCATTAAATTAACTCTGACATACAGCAGATGATCTTAAATCACACAGTAGAGGTGTAAAACACTAAGGGAGAGGGAGGTAATGTTCTAAGATTTATAGAGATGGAATCTCCTGCCTACCAAACCATGCGACCAAGCACTGTATGTAGGGCAACCTGAATACAAAATATCTCTTCACAGTCATACGATTCCTGTGAGATTACATTCTTTCTCTGGCTTGCCTATGGGTTAGTCTGGTGCGTGTTCGCTGGACAGCTTTTAACTTTCATAGGAAATGAATGAATCCTCATATCTGTACAGTAACGTGTGCCACCATGTGCCTACAGATGGGTGTGGCCTGATTTGGGCATCTGGTGGTGATGCTGCCTGCTACACATGCTTTACCAGCAGTTAACCAGTTGACTAGATCAATCAGCAGGGAGAGTTGGGGTTAGATATCTTTCCCCAGCATGAGGATGGCCCTGCTGAGAGTAAGAACTGAGATAGTGGGAGTCTCCAATTCACATCATCCTTTATAAACAATTTATTCTGTTTTTCATTATGTGCAAGTGTGTGTGTGTGTGTGTGTGTGTGTGTGTGTGTACATGAGAGAGATAACGCAAGTTCCTACAGGGTCTAGGTACCATGGAGACAGAATTACAGATAACTGTGAGCCTCCCAATGTGGGAGAAACTGAACTTGGGTTTTCTGCAAGAGTATGGACTGATAGCTGCTAAGTCAGCGTTTCTTAACCTGTGGGTTGCAATGCCTTTGGGATCCAACAACCTTCTCACAGGAGTCAGATATCCTGAATATCAGATATTGTATTATGACTCATAATAGTAGCAAAATTGCAGTTATGAAAGTAGCAACAAAACTAATTTCCTGGTAGGGAGTCAGCACAACATGAGGAACTATGATAAAGGGTTGCAGTTTTAGGAGTGTTGAGAACCACTCTGTTGTCCTCTCTCCATCCTTTCTGTCCTTCTGTTGTAGACTTTTTAAATGGGTCTTTCCATTTCCTGATGCTATACGCAAGCCACACAGATAGTATGTTAATTAAGCATTGTGGAAGTGCGCACACACATACACACACATGCACACACACACACACACACACACACACACACACACTTCTGCTGTGGATCATGGCGTAGTCGTTTACTTTTTGAGTAGAAAGACCCTGGTCTGAGGAGTCACGGTTTTACTTGGATGGATCATTCCAGGCTTTGAAAATGGCTCATGCAGGCATCTCGCTATCAGAACAGGAAGCATCCGTGGCCTCTCCCTTCACCTCGAAAACAGCCAATATCGAGTGTGTGCCTCATCTCATCAGGTAAGCTGCCCCTTCTTCTCTACCTTGTCACCATGGCTCATTCTCTGGCTCTGGAAATAGATGGAACTGGACACTAATTTCAAGTCATAAAGGCCAGCACAGTTGTGGGTCTAGTGCTGCAGGACTGTTAATCAAGGATTGATAACCTGTTGCTTGCAAACACTGGCAAAACCTTGAAGCTGACTTTCAATGAGTTTTAAGAAATAGGTGGGTTGTCAGTTAGACTTTCAATGAGTTTTAAGAAATAGATGGGTTGTCAGTTAGACGCTAGAAGATTGCTTTGATACTTAAAACCTGATTGCATGTCTTCTCTTTCTCTGACTTTCATGTAGTGGATGCCTTCTGTGATATTTTACTATGAGTTTGGGGTAGATAAGAAAACAGGATGAGAACACATTATTAAAGAGCTTCTCCCAATACCATTGTATAACTCTAAAATAAAAATTCAAACACATCCAGGGTGTTGCCACAGAAGGTATTGTACTTGACTGGAGAAAGGGAAGGAGGGGGCATGCACTCTTTTCTAATCTTGTTTCTACCTACATTTTAAGTGTGATGAGGATTATATTTTTTATTTTTTTAAAGATTTATTTATTTATTATGTATACAGTGTTCTGTCCGCATATATACCTACAGACCAGAAGAGGACACCAGATCTTATTACAGATGGCTGTGAGCCACCATGTGGGTGCTGGGAATTGAACTCAGGACCTCTGGAAGAACAGCCAGTGCTCTCAACCACTGAGCCATCTCTCCAGCCCTGCATCCAGCTTTATATTTTGTTCATAAGTCTTTTCCCCATGCTGTTCCTGGAACACCTGGTAGCTGAGCCTCTCCATGGCCAGTGGGCTGGAAGTCATCACTCAGCTTACACTGGAAGGGCAATCGCATGATTCTCCATCGTGTTTCTTGGTGCCCCAGAGAAATGACTGTTTGGAAGTCATCAAGCCTGAAATACCTTATCCTTTTTGCATGTCAACCTAGCATCTGAGTCACATGTGCTTCATCCCTGGCCATCTACACCTGCATTCTTCTGTACTCTTAAGCACCATCATCCCCATACCCCCAAAATATGACTGTGACCCAATACCTTAATGCATCTAGAATGCATTTAGAATGAAGTATGTTGGTTTACAATACAAGTAAAGATACAAAATTTGTTAGGTGCAGATGGATTATTGTTAAGACTCTAGGGAAGATGTTCTTCCCTTATATATTTCACAGCCTCAAAATATTAGATATGGTTCTGTGTTCAGTTCTTTCATCCATTGATATTCTCCACATATGCTTATTCCCGAGAAAGATCTAGAAAGATAATGAGGTACAAGTCTTATATGAACAGGCCCAGGTCCACAGGTCTCATTGTCATTCTTCAGAGCGTGAGTCACTGGTTGTTCAAGTCCTTAAGGGAAAAGCTGTTATCTGCTTTCAGTTCTTTATCAAGCATTGTATCTAGCTCTAAGTTTGGTATTGCAGAACATTAGATGCATGGCTGCAGGATGCACAGATAAATGTATGAGCGACTAAAATTCATAATCATTAAGAGTAGCAGTGATCCTGGCAGTTCACGAAGACAGCATTTATCCTGCCCTCGGAAGCGTATTTGTGCTTTGTTTTGAATCTGGCTGTCTTAATTTTCTTGAAATTATATACAACTGCAGGGGGAAAAAGATCATAATGTTTATGTCAGACTTGGGGAAACAATGTAGGCTCTGCATTCTTTCCTCAGTCTGTTTTTTCCTCCATCCTTTGTTGGAAGCAAATGCTAGCTGTTCACAGCCTGGTGGGGAACATCTGCCTGACGTACCCTGGCCCATCTCCCAACCTTAACATTCCTCTTGCCTGAGGCAAGTAGTTCGTAGTTGGGCTCCCAGGTTTTCCGTTTTATGTTTCTGTATAGTTATAACATCTTTGAGCTGAGCAGGTGCCCATGTCACTAGGGACTAGAAACAAAGCTAAGCCCATGTGGGCTCATGTCCGCCTTGGCTAGAGGAAGCTCAGAACCATCACGCTTCATTCTCACACTGTCCTCAGATCCATCACCATCCAACAAATCCCAGCGAAAGTTCATTTCCCCCAAATAATGCAGTATTAAAGCTGTAGTGTCTACAGCAGGCTTCATCTTTTGGTCTCTTCACCAGTCAGAACAATACCTTGGTTTCTTCCAGGAAAACAAAACAACCGATGGCAGAAACATCAGAACTCAAATTTTAGAGTTGCATCCATACTTTGTAAGAACACCAATCTTTTAGCTTTGTGTGTCTGAGAGCCACTAAATATCACCCAATTCGAGGAAGCACGTGTTAAGATAGAATAAATTAAGATCAAGTCAATGCTTGACACAGCAGATTATCATAATGCTGCAGTATGCTTAGAATATACACAATAACATTCTGACTTCGCAGAAAGGACAGGGCCTGACTCATTTCATATCCTTTTGTAATGAGTTTTGGTGTAAGGTGAGCGCTTCATAAGACCTAAGTAAAAGTGGATGAAGAATCAAAGAGGGAATTAAGGACTGGGTGAGAGAATGAACAAATGAATGAAGGATTAACTAGGTCTTGGGATGTAGTGAATTAGTTAATGCTTGCCTGTTGGGGACAAGATGCTGGGTTTGATTCTTAGCACTGTGCAAGCCAGTGGATGGCAGTAGTTCCGTCATTTGAAAGGTGGAGGTAGCAGCATCAGGAGTTCAATGAATAAAACAAGGGCCTGGAGAGATGGCTCAGTGGGTCAGAGCATGTGGCTTGCGAGCTTAAGGACCTGAGTTCAAATCCCAAGCATGGACATAAAAGGTTTGGTATAGATTTGTCTGCCTGGAACCCCAGTGTTGAGGATTAGAGACAAGTGGACCCTAATAGCTCCCCAACTAGCCACTTAGCCAAACCACAGACTTCCAACCAGTAAGAGACTCTGTCTCAAGCCACTGGGTGGAGAGTGATTGAAGAAGACACATGACAGCCTATTGTGGCCTCCACATGTATGTGCATGTGTGTATGTACCTGTATATTAACATAGATGTAACACACACAAATAAAAATTTAAGAAATCATACAGAAAAAAGATTAAATAATTTCCTGAGGACATAGCTCAGTGGTAAAGTACTTGCCTAGCATGTGGAAGGACCTTATTTTGATTTCCAGCATCGTAAAAAAGGTAAGCATATGATAAAAAAAGAAAAGTTGAAAGAATGAATATATGGCTAAGTTTAAGACAGGCGATTAAACACTAACTCCTTCCTCAGCCTTATGTGGGTCACCCATATTACCTCCTCTGGTGGGTCACTTGCATCACACTCTAAAGCTTGGGGTCATTACAGAAGAGGGGGCAGAAAGAATGCCAGAGAGAGAATGTGATAGGTGTGAGATGGCTGTGCCACACATGAACTCATAAGAGTGGCAGTTGCCGGCACAGGGCATGTGCAAGACCTACTATACAAACATTCATTCATGGCCTCTACGGGGCAGCCTCCATGGGACTCTACTGTCAGTTAAGGGCTGTCTTCAGAGGTGCAATCAGTGGCGTGTTACTCATGCCTCATTGGTTAGCTTCATACGCATGCTCATATGGGTGGCTCTGATTAGACCTATAATGCAATGCTTTAAAACAAAGCAGAAACAAAAATCATAACCAAAAGACACAAAAGTGGGATGGCGATTTGGTGCAAGGGGTAAGAGTCTTGGTAAGGGTGGGAAAAGGGTATGGGAGGGTGGAGAGGTGAGTGGCCAAATGTATTATATACTTTATATACATATGGGAATTGCCAAAGAATGAAAACAATTTAAATGAACTCCTTTTGAAATGTTAAGACTAGAGGCTGTGTGGCCTATATAAGCAGATTTTGTGTTTGTTTGCTCTAAACAGGGAGGGCCGAGCTGCTCTGGTTTCATCCTTTGGTGTATTTAAATACTTGACCATGTATGGCATCATCCAGTTTATTGGAACATCACTTCTCTACTGGGTATGAATTAAAATCATTTCTTCTCAGATCTCATATATATAGCTGTGAGATGTGGATCCCACACCCTATCAAATGTTTATAAATACATGACATTTCTCAGAAACAGATGCCCACAAACTTGAGAACCCGGTGTGCTTCGTGCAGCCTAGGCTTGCAGTCAGTAGCCCTGGATCTGTTGTCTAGGGTGCTAGTTTTCTCTGGATAATCTGAGACTCTTGACCTCTGCAAGCCTGTCTCTTCCTTGGGGTATAAACAGACCTTGAGACTAGCCTAAATATAATTCTGCAGGAAATGGATCTGCCTCCAACTGTGGAATATTTTTGGTAAAAGACTCAAAAGAGATAAAGAGGAAGAGAAGGTTTTGAGTTTGATTTTGAAGGATAGGAATGCTAAAAATCTCCCTCAGTGGGGCTGTCCTGCAGAACCTACTCAGAATTTAATAGGATTAGACACACCAGTGAAGGAGTGGTGATTCCTTAAAACAACAACAGACTCTAAAAAACAAATGGTGATCTTCATTTAGAAGTTAGCTGCATAGAGGAGCCGTGTATAGATTAAAAATAATCTTCATTATTTCAAGCATAGTTTGCTCTATAATGAAAGAATCTAAGAGGCTCAAAGGACACTTGGGGAATTCAGCTGTTTTATTGTTTTGGGAGGATATTTAGAGGTAACGGGAGACCCAGGATTAGGGTATGTCATTGGTTATTGCTGGCAAGGACACACATGGGAGGCTAAAGAGCCAGCAGGTAGGGAGGGGGTCTGGAAACCCCCTTCAAGCCTTACCTCAATCCAAAATGCAAAGTAGATCTTGCCCCTGGCCAGCTCCCACCTCTGGAAAGTCAGTGAACTATTTTCACGGTCTCCACAGTTCTATGAGAGCTGTTCTTATTGAAAATTCTATAGCTGCTGTTGAATAGTTTTCCTTGTGTTCTTTTTTCATGCAATTTTCCCACTTGGAGAAAGGACAAGAGATAGTAACCCGGGGCCAGGGAGATGACTCAGTCAGAGAAGTGCTTGCTGGGTTCAGAGGCTCAGCATCCACATAAAAAGCTGGACTTGGTAACATACACCTATTCCAGTGATGGAAGGCAGGGACGGGAAGATCTCAGGTACTCGATGGCCAGGCAGTCTAGTCAACTGGTGAGCTCCAGGGTCAGTGAGAGACCATCTCAAAAATAAATAAATAAATAAATAAATACAGTGGAGAGCCATAGAGGGGTGATCTCAGGTTCAGAAGATCTTAGGTACTCGATGGCCAGGTAGTCTAGTCAACTGGTGAGCTCCAGGGTCAGTAAGAGACCATCTCAAAAATAAATAAATAAATACATAAATACAGTGGAGAGCCATAGAGGGAGACACCTGATCCTGACCTCTGTCCTCACACATGCATACACAGACATCTACCCCTTTGCATGCAAGTGCACACAGAATGTGTTCAATACTCTCACATACACACACACACACACACACACACACACACACGGGAGGGAGTAGATAAAGAACATTTGGGGATCAAGAGGCAAAATGTTCTACCTTTTCATGAAAATGGGCGCAGAACTGAAGAGAGCTGGAATCGGTCTACTCAGCAGTTGTCCACTGTTGTCTGGAGCCTGATGGGTTGTGTCATCTGAGCACCTCAGCCCGGACACTGGTCCAGAGCCTTTGGAAAGCCCAACATACGCTCACTTGCAGACATCTGCAACACATCTGAACCAGATTACAGCATGGAACTCAGTCATTAGCAATGGAGCAGGTCCCCAGGCCTGGCTGTTCAAGGTCCTGCAAAGACATTCCCCAAGAATAACGGTTTGACTTTTTGGCCTTATGAGTTCAGCTCCAAAAATGTGAACTGGAAAGCAAAGTTCTGTGTGTACCCAGACCTCGAGAAGGCAGAGATAGCAGACTAAATTCTGCAGTGACTTAATCAGGGCACTGGTTTTCAACCTGTGGGTTGAAGCCCCTGGGGTGGGGGTCGAGCCACCCTTTCACAGGAGTAACCTAAGACCATTGGAAAAGACAGATATTTACATTAGGATGCATAACCATAGCAAAATTACAGTTATGAAGCAGCAATGAAATAATTTCAGGGTTGCAGCTGTAGGAAGGTTGAGAAGCACTGGGTTAGTAGGGAAAGGCCTTGTTCAGTTTGGGGACACGAGTGAACTCCAGTTTCATTATGTTTTCACTAGTCCGTACTCAAGAGTGGAGGCCTACACGGTTAAATGAATTGGGGCCTTGACTTTAAATTGTGTTTAAAATTCCATTGGAAACTTTCAAACTTTTACATCTTGTGCTGAGAATTCAGCTGTCCAGACTACCGTGATGCCGGCCAGGGCCAACGCAGCCAGTAGGAGGCTGGCTGGCTTCTGATTATGCCACTGGTAATGAAGAAATGAGTTAAATATGGAGAAAATAGTTACTGGGGTCATTTAGTCTAATGGGATACTGATTGGTTTCGGACCATATTTTCCTTTGGAAAAGAAGAAAGAAATAGCAGCTGCCTGCCGAGCACTGTGAATGGGAAACACGACGAAAACAAGCATGAGACTTACACTGGCTCTCCCTTCTTTCAGCAACTGCAGATCTTTGGTAATTACCAGTATCTCATGCAAGACGTATCCATCACACTGATGGTCAGCTTAACAAGTAAGTGTGTATGCGTGTAAGTTTGTTTGTAAAATCCCAGAAACGCACAAATAGGAACGTTATCAGGAAATAACAACATAATGACGAAAACCTCACTGTGTTTGTTTTTGTTACATTAGCAGCAAGTGGAAGCTTGGTGCCTCTAGCCCTGCGGCAAAATAACCTGATAATAAATTAGTCTTTGCCTTAAGAACTTGTCAATATGTTCTTAGTTCTTTGTAGTTTTGTGCCCTGTCCATAGAAAAATGGGGTGAGAAATCAAGAAAGGACTTTTTTTAAAAAAAAAAACAACCCAAAGGTCACTTTCCATTATTCAACTCCATCTCACATTGACACAAAACTAGATTTTTGCTCCATCTTTGACTCACGAGAACAAATGCTACTGTTTTATTCTGGTACCGTTCTCTCAGACTGTGAGGTGTGGCTCGCAGCAGCTATTGCTCACTTCCTTCTCCCGAGATGACATTGATAAAGTGCTTTTGATCAAGGAACTCAGGGCTTGATGCTGCTAACTCTTAATAAGCGAGAAAGGTGACTGTCTCAAAAGAAAGCACGAAGAAGAATGGCATTGTCACCTTCTCTTTGTTCAACAGTGAGGTGTTATGAAAAACAACAGGTGAAATATCAGGCATTTCGGGATATTAATAACCTTGACAGTTTCATGTCGCATCTTAAAGTACAAAACTGATATTGAAGTCATCTATTTTATCTACCCGATGATAAAAATTTACCAGTCTCTATAAGTAATATCAATTTTGATTATTAGGTCGAAGTGCCTATTCCAAGCCTATTTTATATTTTCTACTACAATGTTATTAATATTCACTGAGCTGAATAATTTTGAATTAGTGATAATGATTCTATGATGCTGGGTATTTTTAAGCATTTTGAATGATTTATTTATGAGTGATGTTGGAAAGGGAAGGAAGGCCAGGAGTTTCCAGAGCCTGCATTAGCAGGCGATGCTATGGGCTGAAGGTCATGGCTGTCTTCTACCACTCAAATATCTCCTGGGAACAGGACATGGCATGTACAGATATGTAAGTAAATAACAAAACTATGACAAAATTGCCTTTTCACAGTGTAAGCTTTACACTGGGACTTAGAAACATAAGGAGTCTTGAAGAGGGTCCTTTATAGAGGTCATATCCAATACTCGTCAGCTTTAAAGGAAGCAGATGAACATCCCCAGTTCTCAGCCTGGCAGTCAAGACTCCACTCTCTGATCTGGCCTGACTCAGTTTTCAGATGTTATCTCTGCTGCTTCCTCTCACTTACCCTACATTGCTGTCTGCCTCTTATGCATGCTAGTTCCTTCCACTGGAAATGTCCTCCTTTGAGTAAAAGACTCTTTAAAAAATACCAAATCATGTGTATGTCTTGGGAAGGTATTGTGTGTGTGAGTACAGTACCCATGGGCTGTAAGTAAGCAGTACCCACTCTTAACCACTGAGACATCTCATAGTCCCGAGCACTTTTGAAATCTTCCCATATTTCCAGGGTTAGAGTGTATCCTGTTTCTCCTTTGAAGTCGCCACTAGTCTTTCTCGTCTCTCTCTTCTCTAATGACAAATCATCATTAAAACAACCAATTCTCCTTTCTCTGAACTTCCTAAGTGTATGCCATAAGGCCATTCTTTAATTTGAATTTGTGCTTCTTCAACTCATGAATATAACCTCCCCAACAAAACTCTAAACCTGAACCATCAGCATCTTATGCCCTGGAAGTCTATACGTGTCTAACACAGAGTAAGAAGAGAATGTTGGTATGGATGGGTGCTGAATGATGCTTTCCTATTGGGTGCAGGTTTGCTTACCCGAATATTTGAGAACAATGAATGGTAGTGCCCATTGAACATGAAGAGAGATGATGGCAATATCTCTACAGATCTTTTCAAGAGATCCTTATTGACCCTTCCATTGTGAAACCATTCCCCCTCTATCCATTACCTGCATATTGATCCCATGAAGAACTGTAGAGTGGTTATGAAGGGGTGCTTTAAGGAGAACTGAAAGGAGAAGTATGAAGTCTTGCTTCCACTCAGGATTTCCACACTCAAGGAAAGAGAGTCATGGGAAGTGTTTTAGGAAAGTCTGGGTGATTTTGAGGGAATATTGTGTTTTGCTCACCCCTTCATAGTAATAAGAAGGAGAGAGAGGAGAGCCATGAATGGAAGCCATATATCAATTATCTTGTAGGTAAAGGAAAAGCCACAGAACTTTTTCAGGCTGGAAGTATCATAGCAAGAAGCTGCCCAATGGGGGCGGGCTGCACAGGTCTTTACCATGTGTATTCCAGGAGATATTTGAAAAAAAAACACTCCTGAGGAGTCAGAGAGACTGCCATTCACATAAGTCCAGATATGATTACCATTCATACTAATCCAGATCTGATTACCATGCACACCAGCCCAGATGGGATTACTATCCACACCAGTCCAGATGGGATTACCATCCTCACTAGTTCAGATGTGATTACTATGCACACCAGTCCAGATGTGATTACCATCCACACTAATCCAGATGTGATTATTATCAGCACCAGTCCAGATAGGATTACCATCCTCACCAGTCCAGATGTGATTACCATCCATACCAGTCCAGATGGGATTACAATCCACACCAGTCCATACCAGTCCACAGGGAAGCCCTGTAGAACCCACTAGTGAGCCCTATGCAGACTGCCTAAGTTTAGATAGTTGCCACATTAGAGAGCATCTACCAGGAGGGAAACAGCAACTAAGGTTAAGTAAGAGCTTTTCCTCTGGCTGCTCCCATTCTCTGAAGTAAGATAAAAAGCAAAGGAATCATAGAGGCTGTCAAGCCACTAGGTCTCTCACATCAAAAGGTGAGATCATTCCAACACCCTATACCTACCAGGAAAAGAGCTACCTGAGCTACAACTAAGTTTATGGGAATAGGGAAGCAGAATGTCTGAAAGCAAAGGGGGATGAACAAGCGAAAATATCTGCTTCTTGCCTTTAGCCTCACTGTCCCAGGTTTCCTCAGGGTTCAGCCTACTGACTGAACAGGCTGCATGATTGTTGGTCATTGGATAAAGTGCTACTGTCCTAATGGGACAACATGTGACCTATCACCTTCTGAGAAACTCTTCTCCTTGAGAAAGCTATGGCCCTGAACCGAGTCACCCTAGTCCCCAGCTGAGGTGGTTCTCTGAGGAAACACTGAATTTCACAGGGCGAACAGTTGGGATGAGAGTTAACAGGGTAGTACCACGGAAAGGGGTGCGGTGGCCCCACCTCCATGTTATTCTGTTCCACAACTAATACCATGCAGGTGTGTGCAGAAAAGCCCAGAATAACTCCATCCAATTCTGAAGCAAGGTTAGAACTGTGGCCCATGATTTTCGGTTTCTAAAGAAACCAGCCTTGTTGAACACAATTTGATTCTTCTCAAGCGCTTACCAAGATGACCAATCTTCCCAAAAGGTGGAAAAGAAGGGCTCATTGTGAGATTATTCAGCATGCCATGAGTCTACTGTTCCATGCACTGTGATGGTCCCTCCATCAGCATCCTTTTAGCTGAACTACAGAACCTGGCAGGGCCATTTTGCTCAAGGAAATTACTATTTCTTAAATAACTTGCCAAAGATCCTAGAGGTTGGAGCATAGGCAGCTAATAATATAAGATATGATATATTAAAGAAAAAGTAAATAAAAAATACCAGGAGGAAGTCAATTGAGAAAATGCACACTGTGCAGTCCAATTTGACTCCAGTCCACAAAGAAGTTTGAGCTTAGGAATACAGTTGCCACCTTCTATGAGATCTAGCGAGACTACATCAAGAACACACAGGAAGGAGGTGATAAAAATATATTTCTTGCACACTAAAGGGTCAACAATGGGATCCCTTTATTCTCAAGCCATCCCCCCTCTCTCTCTCCTTCAGCCCAGCTTACAGTTTTAATTTATTGTCCTCGGGTCACCACCATGGCCAGTGTCCTAAGAGGCGATGCTCCAATGGAAGCACCGCCATTTTCATTTGTTCCCCTCCCCCTCGTCCACAGCTAATGATGTCAAACTTTCACTGTCTCTTCAGCAAGACTTTGGAATAGATAACATGTTGATGTAGCATGGTTTTAAGACAGTCATTGCAGTAGATGATGATGGGATCCAGCCTGGTCCAGTAAGATGACATATTTCAGTAGATAGGAGGAGGCCGCATGGAGACAATTAGGTTAAGAAGGCATCCGTCCATCATACATAGGCATCTTTTACATAAACCTCATCAAATGGCAGTGACCTTTTTGTGCATGATCCTTTGGAGACTCTTGTGGGAGATGTACAACCTGGGAATCTCATGAGGAACACTCAGAGCTTGGCTTATAGATTTACGGTCACCTTGAAATTTGGAGCACATGAATTATAATGTATAATTTCCAATATATATGCATCCAATGATTTTGAAAAATTAAAGATCATAATTTGAAATGGCAATTTCTCCCCTGTAGCAGGCTCAGGGTGAGGTTTAGTGAGAGATAAAGGTGGAACAAGGCAGGGTTTCTTTCGCAGGGAGTTCACAGACTGCAAGATCGCATGTGTGAACGATATGGTTTAACGTACATCATCCTGCAGTAGGATACCAACATGAATAACACACTGGGTGAACTCAGAAAAGGAAACAACTAATTTTAGGTGAAATATATTATCTCATAAGCTTGCATTTTTCGGCATACAATTTGAATAACAAATGTTATCATCTTCATTTTAAGAAAATCTGGACAATTCATAATTTTCCTGCCTGGTTATAAACCATGCTGCTCTCCAGGCTAGTTCAGGTATCCCACTGTGTTCTCTTAAACTTAGAAAATCCATCCTGTTGCAAATAGTGCAGTCAGAGTCAGAGACCACAGGCTTTAGGATCAGACTCTCTTGTGTTCTTATCATTGCTGGGCTACTCACTGTGTCCATAAGAAAGAGAATCTACTTTAACTTGTTTATTCATCTGCAAAACTTACCTATTTTGCATTGCTTTTTAAGGAAACAAAGATAATACTTATAAAATCACTTGGCACAATCTCTGGAGTTTAATGGGTGTCCCATACCAGTAATCATTTTCTTCTAATAACCAGGAATACAGATTTCTTGTTAGAAATTCTAGGAATCTCTGATGTAGAAAATGTTAAAATACCCAGTGTAAAAATAACAACTAGTTTGTGCCACAATATCACAGCATCACAACTCACCCCAAATTCAGTGACTTATGTCACCAAGCAATTTCTCTCCCAGTTTATGGGCCTAGATGTTGACTGTCATTCAGCTGATCTAAGTTTCTCAGCTATGCTTTACACTGGAAATAATTTATTTCAATCAAGTTGAGCTCAGATCAATCCCGCCTTTCTCATTCTAGGGCCACTGTGAAGGGCCAGAGTATTTTCAGCAGAGCCTGTCAGAGCCTGACATTGTGTGCCATGCAAGATTGTTTGAAACGAATGCTAACATCACCATGACCAGCAAGCCAAAATTAAATTCCAATCTCCTATAGTTTTTGTGTTGAAGAGGGAGGCAGAGACTGTACTGAGCATGTGTGGGACTGTACTGAGCATGTGTGGGAGAGTATATCAATGAAAAAGGGGGCCATCGCCCAGAGCTGTGATGGCACCTGTGTTGAGTGTCCACAGCCTCCTCATGAACTTGATAGTTGCATCTGAGATGTAGAAGGCATCCTAAGCACTGCAGCCTTTGCCTTCTGTGACTTAGAAGCAAGATCGCTGCACATGCTTCAGCACTGCCCACTGTCCACATTGTATGAGCACTCGTATGATCATGCACATTATATGATCACCATCCACTTCTCAGTGCACTCAAATAGCCACGTCTGACACCAGCTACCCACGGTTAGACCAAATATCACAGGCTGAGGACACAACCACAAGAATGGCTTCACTCCAGACACCAGGGCCAACATTTGGAGCTCCTAAATCATCTGAATTTTGACTAGATATCTATAATTTATGAGCTCCACTACCCATCATCCGATATTTAGTAATCTGCTGTTTCTCAGAGCCCACACTAGTGTATTATTTATTATCATGGTTTTATTCATAGAAAAATGATACACGTTAGAATTAGCCGAGGGGAGAGACACATGGGACAAACTCTGGGACGGGTCCTAAAGGTTTCTTCCACTGTCCGTCCATTGTGAAATCCAGCTGCTTCATCTTTCTGGCACACACACGTGTGATAATGTACAGAATACTGCCAATCAGAGTTCAACTAAGTTTCCAAATCAGTTTGTACTGAGGTTTCATTATCTAACACAACCAATTGAATCATTTGCCACAAGGCTGAACTCAGTCTCCAGCTCTTCTCTTCCAGGTCAGGCAGATGTGTTGCCTGAAGCCCCAGCTTTTCTGGTGGTCTAGAGGGTTGTGGCCAGCTGCATTTCTGCATGACATTGTTAGCTCCAATTCTCTTCAAACCCACAATCATCTTTTAAAAGCTACTTTAAGGTTTATTGTGTGTTTGTACTGTTGTTTGTCTGTCTGTATGTGTTTGCACCACATGTGTGCCTAGAACCCACAGAGGCCTGAAGAGAATCAGATCCCCTGCAACTGGAGTTGTGAACCACTCTGGAAACTGAGCTCTGGTCCTCTTCAAGAACAGCCAGCGTTCTTTAACTACTGAGTTATCTCCCCAGATCCTAGCATGAGTCATCTTAGCATAAACTGTTAGCACCCATTGTGAAAATAAAGATGTTCCTTTCAGCTAGAAAATGTCAAGGATTCAGGGGAATGGATCTTAGACTCTAGGGATAAAGGCCTGTCATGTTCTCTTTTAAAAACAATTTTTTATTAATTCTTTGACAGTTTCATAGGATGTCATTTTATCATATTTCCTCCATATCCTTGACACCTTCAAGGCTCATCTTCCTCCTTCCAACTTCATGTTCTATTAATAAAATAGCCCATCAAGTCCAGTTTATGCTGCCCACATACCCGTGGGTGTGGGGCCATCTGCTGAAGCATGGTTCACCTACCATAGGCAACACCATTAAAGAAAACTGTCTTTATCAGAAGTCATAGCAAACTGTCAATACCTCTTTGATTATGGGTGTGGTCTCATGAGCTTCTCCTCTGTCCATGCTATAATGTTGTCTTGCTTGACCTTGTGTCATTATATATTATTTATCTAGCAGAGCTGCTATAAATTCATCAATGCAGTGGTCCAGTCATGTCCAAATGACATTGTTTCAGTCTGGTCCTCCCAGACATCTGGTTCTAACAATCTTTCCATCACCGTCTTCTGTCATATTTCCTGAGCCCTGTGGGTGGTGGAATAGAGATGTCCCTTTTGTTGTTGAATCATATACCACTTATTTGCTGCACTTTGATCAGCATGTGTTTCCGAGTTAACAACCATCCACTGCACAGATACATTTCTCTGAGGAGGATTGATGAGAAGGGAAGGTATAGGCTGGATGGACAGTTAGGAGAGAGAAAAGGGGTAGGAGAAGGGATAATTAACACTAAAGAGGTTTGAAAAAGCCATATGCAAACCCACTATTTTTATAAGCTTCATATATATTCATATTCTATACATACATGTATATATATTTCTATAGAAGTATTGGAGTTACCCTACATAAGAGATAGCATTCCTGAAAGTTAAATAAAGAGGTTGCCCTATAAAAAGCATAGTGTTCAATAGGAGTGTCCAAGAGATAACCCCCCCAAACCTAAACTATGGCCATTGCTCTGGTTTTTCACCACAACTTGGTGGTAAGACCTTGTTGCTGAAGACACAATACATAGGGCATAGGGAAATCAAATTGATATGGCCAAAGAAGCTTCCTCCTTGTTAGCTATCTGTCTTAGTGCTGGAAAGTGCTATGTAGGCAGCTGAGGTAAAAGGCATCAACAACAGATTTTCGTCAGCTGGGAACTTTGTGAAGCACAATAATGACTAGTATTGCCAGAATTGTCCGTGAGGGCAATAGCGTCACAAACATTATAGAAGGAACCAACCATTTTCTGCTTATAATTAAGTAGCAAGAAATGTGTGCCTGATACTGTAAATATGGCTAATAACTGATGATTGAGGAACTCACAGGCCCCAGGATAAACTTACTACCACTATTTTGCTAAATGGATAATACAGGACCAAACTGTACTCTAAATTAGTACCTTTGTGCCCATCATATTCCTTGGTAATAAACATAGTTTCTGTATATCCACTCGACTTAGCACTGGGAAGTCAGAGACCCTGCATATTTTCCAGCCTCTAACACCCTGCTGTGAAAACACTGGGATGTAACAGCGATGCCTTAGGTAGTCATAGAGGAGCTTTAGAACAAGTTAGTGGAGTGGGCCTTTGAGAAGTGCTTAAACATTACACCATACTCTTACTTTACATGAATAAGTCAAGTACCAGTGAGTTTACGTCATTATACCAGATCACACAGTGAACAGAAATCTATTTCATGGTATTACTATCCCAAAGTCTACATCAGTTCCCTTCTACCTCACCTCCACACACATGAACATAAACTGGAGTACACGTGCTCTAAACTTCTTAAAATTGAAAAGTAACAAGCTGAGAAAGGAGATGAGGTGACATATTGGAAGACAGACATTAAAGCATGACTTATGTACATCTTTAAATGAGATGGTCTGAACTGGTAACTTTCCATGCCGTTTTCCTGCTCTGTCCTGAAAGGCAGAGCACATTCCATGCTCATTGGTCTGTTAGAGCACCAAGCATCTACGAAGGATGTAGTCATATTTAAAAAATTATATGGTTTTTTTTGTATTTCCAATCACTTTAAATGACAAACCCTAGGGTTGAGAATGCAATATATTTTAGCTTTGTTACCTGAAAACAAGACTTTTATGAGCCTGCCTCCTGTACCAGACCAAATGGAATGTGCAGTAGCAATTCCCCCTGACATGTGTATCCAGGAAGGAACCAAGCACAGCGTAAGATCTATCACAGTGCCTGGCCCATTGAAGTGCTTGGATACCGTTGGTTGAACAGCAGAGTGGATGCTTTCTTTTAATTACCATACAGGGATTAGTTAGGATGGTACTGCTAGTCTTGCTTTATGTATCATCTCTGCTGAATCCATAGGAAAAATATGAGCATCGTGTAGTATGGTAAATATGTCAATTTCAGTCCGTTAGGTTTTACTTCTGAAAGTAAAGCCAAAGCATAGAAGAGACCAAGATTAGTAGAAATGGATGTACAATGACATAATGGCTGATGTGTAGGAGTTCTCTTTATGTGTTGCTTTCATTGGTTGAATAAAGAGACTGTCTTGGTCTTTTGATAGGGCAGACTTAGGTAGGTGGAGTAGACAGAACTGGATGCTGGGAA
>LOJH01005383.1:15426-34266 GCA_001685095.1 Ellobius talpinus | reverse complement strand
AGCTAGCCGGGCGGGAGCCGGGCGGGACGAAAAGCAGGCCCGCTCCCCTTTCACAACAATGAAATGATAACATGCTATCACTGCCTTCTAGAGTTTTGTTGTTTTGTTTCAAGACAGGGTTTCTCTGTGCATCCCCAGATGTCCTGGAACTCACTTTGTAGACCAAGCTGGTCTTGAACTCAGAGACCCACCTGCATCTGCCTCCTGAGTGCTGGGATTAAAGGCGTGGGTCACCATCACCATCACTTTCTAGAGTTTTTGTAAGAATAAATATGATTGGTGATATGTCCTGAGCCCAGGACTGAGTACAGAGTAAGCAGTTATTGCTGTATGATCATTAACATTTACTCCTAGTTTCATCCAAATATAGTAAGTTTTTAAGTGAAAATTCATGATATATGTAAAGTACCAGAGAATACCTTTCTTACGCTTTGTGGATTACTTGGAACAGTAGTCACTAACACCCTGGTCTATAGCTAGGGACATACCTTGTCATACAGTTCATCAGCCATGGTAGGCTTGGGTGCTGTTGTCCACTTGGCGCCACGGTGGAAGTAGTCTTTGATAAGTGACCTGTATGCTCGGTACTCAAAGAAGCGTGAACGCCATGCCATGGGAGCCTCAATAATCTCATTTCCCACAACCATCAGGATGTCTCGAGGCATCGCACTGTATAAACCTATTGGACCAAAAGTTCCATGGCCACCTCAGTGATGCAACTTTCCAAAACATTAAAGCATGTATAACAATCTATTTGTAGCAAAGTTTACTAAAAGCCTTGTTTGTCTATGTAATTATACAATACGTGGCAGAAAAAATGATACACACTAGACTAGGTTGTTGACGAGAATTCCCTGTTGGGAGTGATGTCAAGCAAAAATGGAAACAAAGAATTGAAGAAGATTTTGAATCATAAAGCTTTTTCTACTTGCAGGTTCCGTTTTAAAAATACAGAAACAGAGTTCACAATGGACAGTAAGACACGGTAAGATACAGAAACAGAGTTCACAATGGACAGCGTGACAACATAAGATACAGAAACAGTTCACAAGGGACAGTGTGACACGGTAAGATACAGAAACAGAGTTCACAAGGGACAGTGTAACATGGTAAGATACAGAAACAGTTCACAGTGGACAGTGTAACATGGTAAGATACAGAAACAGAGTTTACAAGGGACAGTGTGACATGGTAAGATACAGAAACAGAGTTCACAAGGGACAGTGTGACACCATAAGATACAGAAACAGAGTTCACAAGGGACAGTGTAACATGGTAAGATACAGAAACAGTTCACAGTGGACAGTGTAACATGGTAAGATACAGAAACAGAGTTTACAAGGGACAGTGTGACATGGTAAGATACAGAAACAGAGTTCACAAGGGACAGTGTGACACCATAAGATACAGAAACAGAGTTCACAAGGGACAGTGTAACATGGTAAGATACAGAAACAGTTCACAAGGGACAATGTGACACCCTAAGATACAGAAACAGTTCACAAGGGACAGTGTGACACCGTAAGAACTAGGCTAAGATCATTCTGAGAAATAAATTACAGAATCCACCCACAAGAGCAGTTGTGAAATAGTGGCAGTTTAAAAAACGGGATGTCTCCATTTCCCCCTTAAAAATTGAAACATGTGTATCAGTGTGGAAGTAGGGGCACCAGAAGAGGGCGTCATACCCCTGAAGCTGGAGTTACATGCTGTTATGAGCTGCCTGATGTGGGTGCTGGGAACACTGAACTCCCAGGTCCTCCGCAAGAGTAGTGATGGCTCTTAACTGCCAAGCCGTCTCTATAGCCCCTCTATTTCCATTTGAATTTCTTTCGTTAAGGAAAACTAGGAACAATTCAGTGTTCTTATGAAAAATATCTATAACATTCAGAAGCTTAGAATGTGTACACCTCAGCCATATCAAAATGGACCAGATGCTTCCTCAATAATCTCTAAGGTGTTAAAGGAGAAGGAAGTAAAACAAAGGATTCTTCAAGAAATCCTAAGAGCATTCTCCCTATGTATCTGAGGAGGAAATAGAAAACCAAGGATCTGCCAGATTATTTTCATGATGTTGCTTACCTGTAGACTCAAAATCCGGAGTCTTATACTTCAGCGACCAGTCGATGGGGTCAGGCCGCCTCACTGTCACGCCTTCCATTTTCAAAATATTGCACATTTCTTCAACTTCGGCAACAGCCTTTTTCAGATGATCTTTGGGAAAATAAAGACCTCCATTTTTCTGGTAAAATGGCCAGTACTTTTCATATGTATTGGCCTAGAAGCAGAAGAAAGTAAATGAAAGCGTTACAGGAGAATAATGCAGCTCCAGGTAGGCTCACAGGCCGGGAACAGCTATTTGCACAGCGGAAGAGGGACCCAGACTGCAAACAGGTCTGTTCAGAGCTCATCCCCAGCACTGAGCACACCAGCCTCCGCACAGACCCCAGGATTCGGTGACTGAAGATCTCTAAATCATCTTGTTATATATTTTTAGAGACTTGTTTTTATTTGTATGTATGTGTACACGTGTGCTTGTGCCAGAAGAAGGTGCTGGATTTCCTGGAGATGCAGTTACAGTTGTGAGCTGTGTCAAACACTGGTGTTGGAACTAAGCCAGGGTCCTCTGGAAGAGCAGGAAGTGCTCTTAACTACTGAGCATCTTTTTCCAGCCCCAAATTATCTTGAGGTCTTTGATCCTTCTGCCTCAGATCTCATGCCTAATCCCTAATGTCTGTCCCAGATCCAGGCTTGGAATCTTCCTGGCCATGCTTCACCGACAAAGCAGGACATAGACACTCTTGTTAGAGAGTCTCACTGAGATGAAACAAGAGGTCAAACCAAACAAAGAAGAAAAACCGCTACACTAAGCCAAGACCCGAAATGATCCACAAACTCCCGAGTTCTTACAGGAATGCTGCACTTCAAGAGATTTTTGTGGGACAAAAAAGGTATTTTAACTGTGTGAAGATTATGTTCTCAGAAGTGTTTTACATGTCTTAACCTGCATGGCTCACCTTCCCACTGGAGAGAATTTGCATTCAGCAAAACTGGGCAGCGCCACAAGGCAGGCTTTGGAGCTTGTCTGTCTGTTGTGTCTCACGCCTAATACCCCCCACCTCTCTTGAATTAGGTCTCACCTCATCTCAGGCCCTTTCGGAAGTAATCTGAAATGCAAGCTCACAGAGTTTCAGGATTCCAGAATCTAAGTATGTAAACACTTTCCAGAGGTGAGAAGCAAGAGTAAAGATGGAAAGAGTTGACCTTCAGATTGTTGGGCAAGTATCTAAGAGGCCAGTCAGTTTAAAGAAAAACACTGGGCGAGTGCATGCTGCTTGTTACAGCTACCCAGAGAGATGAAGCAGCGAATCCAGACCCTGAGAAAAACTCTTAGAACTTCATTACAACACTGCCAAAGCCATGTAACATTTAAACATTTTTAGCTGAAAAACACATTCAATTTGTTTTTAAGTTTCTTCGCATCACTCACTGGTTGACAACCAACTACTGGTTCTAATCATGTCTTATACATAAGGTGTCTACCTCAAATCTGACATTTGTAGATAGCAGTAAATATTAGAAATAAGGGGCAGAGATGGGTTAAAGGCTCAAGTGCACTAGAAAACACTTAGTTTAGCTAGATACCCATAGCGCTTTGATGATCCTACCCAAGAGACAATGCGTTCAAACATGTGACCTCTTCACAAGCGAGGACGAGGCTCGGAGAGGTTGTGCACTCACCTCCTACATGACTAAACAGGACAAGACTTTCAGTCCTCTGACTGGACAGTGTTCCAAATAGTCAGGGGTTTGGCTACTATGTTCTATAAGTTTGAATGTTTCCACCTTGATTTATAAAATCTTCTAAAACTAGGATTCTTTATCAAGGTTCTTGTTCTTAAAGATCTTTATTTTTGTTTGTTTTGAGGTAAGGTCTCATCATACAGCCTGACTGGCTTGGAATTCAATCTGTAGACCAGGCTGGTCTTGATCTCACAGAGATCTGCCTTCCTCTGCCAAGTATTGGGAGTAATGATGTGCATCACCACACTTGATATTTCTAATAGTTTTGTTCATCAGGACTGGGCTAACTGCCTACATCTTCAATATCAAAGCCATTCCTCCCCCTCAGTTTATGTCTCTGCTTCTATATTTACCTTAATATGATAAATAGAAAATATATTTTCCTACCTCTGCTTATTCTGGAACCCAGGCTGGAGGACACAGAATAAGCTGAGAAGCAGATCTTCCAAAAGTATGAAGGATGCTAGCTAACTAGGCTCTGAAAGCTGAGCTGTTAGTAAACTAAGGTCCCCAGGCCAAATCCAGCCAGGCTGGTGTTTTTACCAACACACGTTTAAAGGGACTCACCATGCTAATTTTGTTAAGCAGTACTTGTGGCTGCTTTCCCATTGTAGAGGCAGGGCTGAGAGTCAAAAAGCTGCAGCGTAGACGTACATTCTCTGCAAAGCCTGAGTCATTTACTGTCTGACTTTCGACAGAAACCGTTTTCTGGTCACTGTTCTGATTAATTTGACTTTTGAAGATCTATGAACATATAGCAAACTTCTAACCCAGGAAAAAAATATTATCTGCGTGAAACATTTGAGTACTTTTATGGCTAATCCACTCTTAAAAAACAAAAACAAAGTAATACTAAACCAAAACAAGTAGTTTTCTACCCCCGGGAGTTTCTTCAGTAGCAGCTAGAAACAGAGGATAACGATTCTTTATTTTCCTCTCTGACACATCCTGGTACTACGGCCCAGCCATTCACCACTCCGTCTTCTCATGCCAGGCACATCTCCTACAGTCCACTGAGGGACAAGAAGCCTTTGACAATTCAATACAGAACTACGGCAGACACAGTTGTGTTGTCTTGCCAGACTCACTCCAAAGTATTTAGTGTTGAGTATCTGTTCAGAGCGAACCTTGCCTTGCTATGAAAGACTAGGTCAACTATTCTGGGAGAAAATTTTTATTTAAACAAATGTTGGTGCAGTTTATAATCCAGCAAACATTGGACAAAGTCCAAATGATCAGGGCAAATTACATTTTCTGAGAAAGATTTAGAAATTGTTTACACTTTCTTTATAACCATGATAAATGAGTTAGCAATCATTTATCAAGAATTTTCCAGACAATGAGCACTCCACTGTAGCACATGACACCTTTGACAGCCTATGGCAGAGATAGAGCTGCATTCCTAGAAACTTTGTAGCCCTCACATCCTGAAACCCTCTGTGCAGAGTCTGTCTGCTCCATTAATTTTCAAATGCCCTCTCTGGAAAATCTAATAAATACCAATAGACTCAAACTTTTTGTTAATCAGGCCCTACCATTGAGAGTTGCGGGGGGGGGGAGGAATCGGAATTCAAGGTCATCTTTGGATAGTTTAAGGCTAGCTTAGGCTTCATGAGACTCATCTCTCTATCTTTCTATCTACCTTTGGGAGGACATATATATTTTCTATTTACTTTTTCCTCCCTCAATGCCTAGCTTAGTCTGTCACATAAAACAGAAGTAACCAGAAAAGTGAAATCAGTATGGTTAATGCTACTGGTATCTACACCTAATATATTCCCAGCATACTTTTGTAATGTAACTGGCAAACTGGATCCATAAAACTATGACTTTTACTTTCCATATTTTGTGCTTTACAACATATAATTTTATAGCTTCAAGTTTAATCCTGTGAGGTAATTGTCAAACTTAATAGGAATTCTGCAGGTCAAGCAGCTGTGAAGATGAGTTATCCAGCTTTTATCAGGTAACTAATTCAGTGCCAGCCCCCTGCCTTTAATAACATTCATTCCATAAGTACTTTAAGCTACAAAGTCTAAAGTCACAAATCAAGTGTCAAAGCACTTCAAATGATGTCTGAGGATTCTGATTCCTTAAGATCACACGGTATTAGGGCTGGACAGATGGTTTAGTCGTTGAAAGCACTTCCTGTTCTGCCAGAGGACCTGAGTTCAGTTCCCATCACCCATGTCTGGCAGCTTAGAACTACCTGTAACTCTAACTCCAGGGGATCTGACACCGTCTTCTGGCCTCCACAAGTACGTGTACAGATATGCACACACACACACACACACAAATTAAAGACACCTGAGGTCAGATTTTATGAATGTATAATGGTCAATAATTTTAAAGACGGATTAGATGATAAACTATTGCCTGAATTTGAATTTTCCCAATCAAAATGGGCAGGAATTTCTTTTCAAGAAAAGACTTTAAAAGACTATGTCTTATTTATTTTATAATATGGGGATAACATATAAATTAATCTGCTTAGCAAATTTCAGTGATCAGAACCACAGATATATTCAGAACAATATGAAGAAGCCATTGCTGTCTCTGCCAGGTCTCACTCAAGAACTACTTCCTTCAGAATACTTTGTAACTACCCAATGCTTGGCACTGGCTCTTCCCTCAACTTTCCTTGCACTTCAAGCACCTGCCAGCTGGGTGGCATAGATACTTAGAATCTGCATCAAGGTGTACATCGTATCTCTCCAAACAGAAGTGAGCTCCTTTATGTAGGTGCATTTCTGGTGACATGGTTACAGATTTATTTCCCCACTCAGCATTGAAGATGAAAATATAGGTATTTAGGAAGAACTCTTGTACACTTAAGATTTATAAGTTAATTTATAACTCACGATTAACAAGGTTTTAAAAGGTGCTTACAAAAAGGAAGGGACCCTTACATGACACTCCATCTGAACACTAGCCCATATGGACCATAAGAATACTGCAAGTAAATATTAGGAGTTTACTTTTTAAAAGGAAGATATTGCTTATTGCCAGGAAGCTCTGGAGGGTATGGGAAAGACATTGTAGAGCTAGGTAGTGGCAGAAGGGGGTGCAGGAAAGTGGGTGAGACACACTTGGTTGGGAGCAAAGGCCTGATTCTTATTGGTCCTTGGTTGTTTACTAAAGTCTGCCTGAAGTCCAGGTGGGCTACTAGAATAGAAAGAAACTTAAATAGAAATGAATATCCGCTAGCTTGCTACACTCACACATCTCTAAGAGGAGGTAATAAGTGAACAGGGAGTCCTGGAGGTACAAGGAGCCAGCTTGTGGAGAAACCTGAATACCATGAGGGCTTTATTCTCAGCAATGGAAGGAGGGTGTTAGTAAGGCAGAGGAATCGTGGGATCATAATGAGTCACATGATCAAATCTGGGTTTAAAACAGTCACTCCAATAGTGGATGGGATATGGTCTGGAGAGGGCAGAGAAGGAGAAGCAGCTGGGAGCTTACAGCAATAGTCCAGGAATAGATGGACTCCAGACCTAGGGCAGAGACTGAAGCGTGGGGCAAGATTCCTTTCAACAAAAGACTTGATGCGGGGAATGAGACTGAAGGAGAAATCAAAGATGACTTGTGTTTTAATCTGATTAAGTAAAACTGCCAAAAATTAAAAGGAAGAAATGAAGACTTTGGCTTATAGATGTCCCACAGCTGGAACTCTAGCTGTGCCAACTGCCAGCTCCATATCCACTATGGAGTTCACAATGGAGACCTCAACTAGAAGGCCCATAGGGGAGTGGTCTGGCCTGGAGCGAAGGAGGGGGCAGAAGCTGCCAGAATGGCTAGGAGAACGAGACAAAAGTGAAATAACGGACTAGCAAGTCGCGAAGGAAAATATGGAGGAATACCTAAAGAATAACCTCCCAGGAAAGCTCTCCTCGACTCCCAGGGACGTTTCAAGAAGGAAGCGATGTGTAAATAATACCGAATACTGGCGCGAGCAAGCAAAATGACTTAAAATTACTCCCCTGCCCCACCGAGGTGAAAGTGGCTGCAGAGGAGGGCGGGAGCCCAATCAGGCTGCAGAGGCTGAGGAGAGAACCTGCCTGCAAGCCCTTACTTACCTTCACCTCCACCGTGAATGGTGGGACACAGGCGTTTTCTGCTCTGCCCACTATCACTTCCTCTAAAGGGTCCCATTCATTGTAAGAGGAGACGGGGCAGTTCTTGGGGAGAGGATCGGTGGCCTTGTCTTCAGCTGCACAGGAATTCCGGGAGGAAGCTGTAGCTGCCTGGGTACTCTGGAAAGTTCGCTGCACCCATCCTGTCAAGAGTCCTCCAAGCTTAAGAAACAAAAACAAAAAAACTCCAACAAGGTGGGGTTAAAGTCTGAGAAGCCAGGATAAGACAGACAGAGACTCTAAGATGTTCGTGAAGAGAGGGTTGTGGGCGACTTAAAACAAACAAACAAGTCACTCAACTTTTTGTTGATTATAGATTTTGTTTTCTTTTATGTTAAATGCTGTAACTTTTAAAAGCCCCAGAGATCTGGTTCCTGGCCACCACATTCCCTATCTGTATCTCAGAATAATGTAAACAAGCTTTCAGAAAAGTTCACCGAAGTTCCCCCAAATAAGTGCCCTGTCATGTCCAACTGGGGGAGGAAGTCGTCTTTTCTCAGTCTGAAAATTGGACTTTTTTTTAACTGTGAATAACATGGAGTCATTTGAAAAGATCTTGCCTTTCAGAATAAGCAGCTCCAACCTATTTTTTAAAGTCTCTGACATATACTTCACATTCCTTAGCATTTCAAGTCAGAGAATGACCAACTGTCACTTGCACCATATTACAGATGGTCCCTGATTCCCTTGTTAAAAATAGAGCCTTCTATAACCTAGAGCCGGGAAGATTCCTTCACCCCCTCCCCTGTGCAAACCTCACCTGCCCACCCCACCCCCCAATCTCAATCGGGCTGTTAAAATTCCTCCAGAAGGGAGCTGGAGGAACCGAAAGGGTGGAGACCCAAAAAGCAAGACGGCAAGTGACAGCTGTTCAGGAACCAGCTGCTGGCAGAACTCATCCGCCAGAGCTATTCCTGTTGAGGGTCCAGGGAGAATCTGCGGGCATGCGCAGAGATCCCAGGGAAGCAGAGGGCAGGGCAGAGCAGCAGGTGGGGGACAGATTGGACTCATTCCAACTCCCCAGTAAGCATAGGGAATCCCTGTTACAGCTGGAGCCGGCAGCTCCATCCATCCACCCACAGGCATCTTCCCAGAAAAATGCCTTCGCGGGCCACCGAACCCAGACCACGCCACCCTCTCACTGGGGAGTCCGGTCCCGCTCTGGGTTCCCACCCTGAGTCCCGCAGAGGTCCCGAGGCTGCAGAGGAACGCACCCGAGATCCGATGTAGTGCACCGCCTCGGCACCTCGGCTGCCGCCGCGCAGACACCGCACCCTCAGCATCGCCTTGGTCCTGCCTGCTCCGCGTGCACAAGGTCCCAGCCACCGCCCTCTTTCCAACTCCCAGCCTGCGGCCGCGCGCGTTCCTTTTGTAGCCGCGCCCCGGGCCCGGCCTATTGGCTGCCGAGAACAGGTGGCCTCAGCGCCCTCGGGTCACATCCCGGGACTTGCCCTTTTTTAGCTCCTGGTCCGGTACTGGCTCAAGGGAGCGCCGTGAAGCCCCACAGGAAGGCTAACCAGTGCCTAGTCCGGGTGGTCTGTTCATCAGTCTCTTTGGAAGTCCATTTGCCACCTGACTGCAAAGGCCAAGGACAGTCCTAGGGGCTTAAATTCAGGTCTGTGCATTGACACAGAACCCAAAGTGACACCGAGTGAACCGATCCTGAGTTAGTTTCCTACTTTTACGATCTGAGCCTGTAGGGTGGTCTTCAGAACACTGGCCCTTCAATCTTGAAAACAGAAAGACATTAAGTCAGAAATAAAGGAGGGCTGCAGATCAGAAAGCTTTTCTTTCCGAAGCCTGTCTTAAAATGTTTCTTTGGACATGGCTTGGGTGCTTGATTGCAAAGTAGTTCTTGCAGTGCAGTCTTAACTGGATTTGTAGACCTAAAACTGGAGAATTCAAAATAGACACGCCGCTTCTTAACAGAAGGGACAAAAGCTTTGAGTACTTCTTGTGATTTTTCCCCCTTTTGGTTCCTCTGTGCTTTAAAGAGTCTAGCTGTGCAACCCAGTCTAGCCTCCTCCAATCTCCTTCATGCTGTAATTATAGACCTGCATGATGAGCGCCTCCCCCACCCCCTCGCTTCTTAGTGTTTTATCTTTTGTAGAAACTGAGAATAGTTGCATTGCTTTCCCCTGGTCCACGAGCTAACCGGGGACCAAAATAGATGGTGAAGGGGAAGTCTGGGCAGCTCTAAGAGTTGTATGACTATGAGTTAACCCTCTGTCAACAGAGAGGCCCCAAGATCCTGGTACAGTCAAAAGAGCCAGTGAGTCTAGAATCCTATCTTAGCTCTGCTCCTGAAACGCCATGTGACGTGGACTCACAACCCTTGACCTTTCTAATGCAGGTTCATTCTGCTAGTGAGGACTTTGGGAAAACTCGAGAATTTCTCAAAATTTAAAAAAAAGCAATTAAGCCCGCCTCTGAAGGCTACATCTCTGGGGAGTTTAGGGTGACCAGATATGCAGCTGCCTCAGTAAAAGAATTTTAAAAGATGGGAAAGAGCCGGGTGGTGGTGGCGCACACTTTTAATCCGAGCACTCGTGAGGCAGAGGCAGGCAAATCTCTGTGAGTTCGAGGCCTGCCTGGTCTACAAGAGCTAATTCCAGAACAGCCTCCAAAGCTACAGAGAAACTCCGTTCCCCGCCTCCCACCTCCCCCAAATAAAAGATGGAAAAATCTGGGATTTAGCTTTGTAGCCGAGTGATCATTCAACATGCATTTAAGAACAACCAAACAACCAAAGCAAACAAAAACCTCACCACAAACCCTATAAGGCCCGACAGAGTCGCTCAGGCTACACAGCAAGTTCAAGGCCAGCTTGGACCACCTGAGACCCTGTCTCAAACAAATGCTGGTAAATTCTTTTTACCTCTCATTAAAGACATTCTTTTCATTTTGTAAGTGTAAGAGCTAAGAGTCCCTGGCTAAAATGAGGCTAAGGTGCATGCAATTTAGTTTTAGACAGTGGAAAACTCTCACAGCCAGATGGACACTCGTCTCTCTTGGAACCCAGTAGGAAAAAAAAAGTGAGATCGAGGAGCCCCATACAGCCATAAAAGTAAAGCAAATCACTTTCTGTACACTTTTTTTTGCATTTTGTGTTTGAAAAAATTCTGTATCTTTTTAAAAATAATCTCATCAACTGAAATCACACGTCTATACTGCTCATGCCTCACAACATTGGGGCACATCTGTTAGGCGTCTGTAGTAACCCTTGACAATGTCCTGGTCTTTAGTTGCTGCCTCGTTCATAAGATGTATAATGTGTGAGTCCTTGCCTTCTCTCCTCCCTGTAGATAACACCAACAATAGAGGTTGAACTAGTAACGTTAAGATGCTGGCGGTCTCCGACTAATTTCTACAGCATATTAAAGTCTCCTAGTAACATACTTTGCAGATTAATCCAAAGCATGGTTCAGAGTAGCACGGGTATAGGAAGATAAAAGACAAAGGGTAAGAAATAACCTCAAAAGCACAGGGAAAGAGTTTGGCTTTTCATATTCCCTCATTGGAGCTGCCTTGATGGTATGCCTAATTCAACTTCATTCCAAGCAACAAAATGCAGAATTTTGAAGACTTTCTGAGATTAAAATAAAACAAACAAAAACTAATAAAGTCAGGGGATCAGCAAAATGAACAACAAAAGAACCTGTTAGGAGAATCCATATTTCACTGCTATGGTTGGCATTGAACTTGTGTCTAGGTATGGATCTCTGAGATTTTTCCATATGTGCACTCACAATGGTAAGGTAGGCTACCTCTAGAAGTCACTTATTCGGAGACACATTTGTATCTGTAGTGTAATGTAGTGTACTGTAGTGTAGTGGATACTCCCAAATTAAATCAGAAGAATATATAATAATATTCAAGTTCAAATAAGGTAGCTAAAGTATATCTTCAGAACTAGAATGTAAATAAGAAAAGTCGCAATTGAAGATATTGACTCCTAATAGCATTCTGCTATGCTCAGATCAGTGCCTTGCTCAGCCATCATCAGAGAAGCTTCCTCCTGCAGTAGATGGGAACAAATACAGAAACCCACAACAAGATAAAGTGCCAAGAGTGAGAGACCCCAGAGCACTCAGTTCTAGGTTGTAAGTCTCCATCATATTCCTCTCTCCCGGGGCTCAGGGAATCCCAGAAGAAGAGGCAGAAAGAGTGTCAGAACCAGAAGGGATGGGGGACATCAAGAAAACAAGGCCTTCTAAACACAGCAGGACTGATGCATATGAACTCACACAGACTATCACAGCATGCAGAGGGCCTGCGTAGGTCCAAGTCAGACGGGGGTCCCAGCACTGAGGGAGAAAGTGGGCACAAGCACCCACTCCCAACACTGAAGCTATCTCTAATTATAACCATGTTCAAATGGTTTTTGTTTTCTCCAATGGAGTTTCACTTGGTGTGCAAAACAGCCTTAAGGAAAGACCCCATGGCCTGCAGCAGATAGATGGCCAACTTAAAACAAACTCAGTGGCATTTTTGGAGGTTCCTGGCCTCATCACACCTTGTCTGAGTATTGCCCTCACAAAACAACCTTCTCCTTTCTGGGACCCTTGATGTGGGGAAGGAGTCACCCAAGCAGGCTGAGACTAAGAAGTCTGGAGGCTGAAAGACAGGGCCCTCCTTGTAAAGTATCATGTCAGTGTGAACGCTTCTTTGTGAGAGCTTAGCGAACCCAGTGTAATTCAGTCTTTCCTCTCCAATGTCCCCTCCTCCTCCCCTTCATTCCTCCATCTCTTTCCCCCTTCTTCTCTTTATTTCTCTTCTTCTTCATCACTGTCATTATCTGCTTCTATGATGGTAGGGATCAAATTCAGTGCCTTGTATATGCGATAATCAAGTACTTGACCTATGAGCTATATCCCTGGCCCTTGTTTTTCTTAATGTTGTCTTTCTTACTTGCCTAATCAATTTGAGGAACTAATGAGACCCCCTTTCTGTACCTAGGATGCTACAGGATTGGCCTCTTTGCCCAATACCCAGTGTTCTAGCTCACAGCATTCCCTGCTGGAGCGGCTTATTAGTCCGTTTTCCTTTCTTTCCATAGGCTCCAGGCTCCTCAAGGACAGGGAGCCTGTTTTATCTTCCACTCTGCCCTGAGCACCGTGACTGATGCAGCACAGCCCTCAGTCAGTTGTTGAATGCTGAGAACCCAGCCCTCTCTCTGATATCTTACAGTCTTTGACTTCAACTGAAGCTTTGAAAGCTCATGCAGTCAGCCTCTGTGCTACAACCGTACAAATTCATTCAGGATCTGTACCAGCTATGGACAGTTATGTTCTCGCTGTTCAGAGTCTCCTCACGAGAAGGATTCTTTAATCAGAAGATAGCTGCAAAGAGAAGCACCAAGAACTGCAGCTTCCCCAAGGCATTTAAAGCCCCCTCAGCCAAGTCAGCCTTCAGCCTGATCTAGCCCTGAGAAGATGAAGAGAAACAGCAGCGTCTTTTCCAAGGGACTGTCTCACTTCTTTCACACCAGTGTTCAGGGATCGTCTAGAATTCCAAGGCAGTAAACACTTTCTCCTCTTTCAGGATAATGCCAATCCGTCTGACAGTTTCTTGATACCAGAGTATAGAGCAGACAAATTTCTTGATGGGAAAAGAACTACATTTGAGTCTCACACTCAACCCACGGAGCAAAGCAGACACTTAGCGATTTTTTAAACATCAGTTTCATTTGATACAATCCACGTGGCATAAAAGCTCATCTATGCTTTCTCCTTCATTCCATTCTTACAACCCAAGCTCCTCTTCCATTCTGTTTCCAGCAGTCTTCTTCCGGCTGACCCCTGCCCCCCGTTCTTGTTTCTGGTCTAGACTTCTAAAAGAAAATTCTGTAAACCAAGAGACAGATTGAATGATAAGGTTCCAGGAAATGGTACGGGGAGCTGCAACACATTTAACATAGGGCAAAGGTCTTGACTCTTAAATGAACAAATATGTTTTTTTCTTAGTGAATATTTATTTCTATTTTTAGATTTAAACATTTATTTATTGTGTGTGAATGAGAACACCATTCCATAGATGTGTGCACACACAGAACTCAGAGAACAACATAAGGAAATCAGTTCTTTTCCCACCACTTAGGTCCCAGGAATTGAATGCAGGTAGACAGGATTGGCAGCAAGCAGCTCTACCTGCTCGGGAACATCACTGGCCCCTAGATGTCTCTTAATGAATGAATAAAATTAAGATTTAGAATTGTAATTCATTTATAATAATAAATAAATAATTTATTATGAATAATAAATAATAATACATAGAAAAATAAATAAATAAAATAATAAATTTCATCATAGGGCAGATCAATCATCCTTTAAGAAGGAGGTTTACAAAGAGATTTCTAACAACCCAGAACTACTTTGATATCAAAAGTAAAAACAATCAAAAAGCAAAACAAAACAAAACAACCCATTCTAAAATGGTACCTATAGTAGTGTCTCAATTATATTAAGCATGTGTGCACAGAAAAGCCTAGAAAAAGTCATTAAGATGTTAATAGTAGTGCCTGTTGGGCTAGAAATGCGATTGGTAATCTGTAGTCCTCTCTGCTTCTAAGTATCTCGTGTACTTTTCTGCAGGAGACATTATTACATTAATAATCAGAGAAAGAAACCCCCAGAAGCTGTTTTCTTTAGACACAGATATTTCCTTGTTGTCAGTGAAGTTTTCCTTCGCATTTCAGCTCAGGCGAAGTGCAGGCTCTGCCCTGGGAGAAAACCTCCCACGGCCACCTGGCTCCCCTTGTTCCACAGGCAGCTCTGGCCTGGACAGGAGATAGGCGTGGGAAAGTCTCTGCCCGGCTTCTTTGCACACTTTGTAGGGGCACTGAGCCCTGGGCTTCCTGTGTCACTCTCGTCTGTGTCCCTTAACACTGCTGGGCATTTCCCTAGGATTATAATTCCCCCAAATAATATTTTCTGTTCTCTAGGAGTCCACAATATCCCGATCTTGGGCAATATCACAGAAAAAGCTGTCCTGTCATTCTCTCCACGTAGAAGTAAAGTGGCAAAATATTGCCAGGGCCATTTACCCCAGCTTTAGAAAAGCCTGCAAGAATTCATAAGGTTAGTTTTAAACTTCTGCTTGGGAAGCCTCAACTTCTGCTTCTACAAGTATTCAAAATTTGAGGTCAGAACAAAATACCAGGACTGCACATTCAAGGCCTAAGCCTAGAAATGTCGCAGATGAAAATGGAACGCATTGAGAGGCAGGGTTTTTTATTTTATTTTTTATTAGGAATGCCTGATTTGGAAGCGACAGGCTAGGACAGCCAACATACTGCCTTTTCTAGAGAGCAATTAACTGACCTCAGGGGACAGATTTCAAGCCTGCCGACCTTCCTAACAAAGGCTCCTGTAACATGCTAAGTGCAGCTTTTCCTAGCCCAACTTTGCAGTGGAAAGTTGGCACTCAGAAGCCCTTTAGTTGTAGAAAAATACCAAATAACTCCAGCTTTTCCTACCCAGTCATTTAGATAAATGTTTGCTATTATTGAACTGGCTCTTCCCTGAGTCTAGTTAGAAGAAACAGTTTACATAATCCTAGTTTTTATGCCTATAGTTCCTCTACCTTCTCCAGAGGGAGTGAATGAATTTGCTGATGGACCAGAGCATCTTTCTAAAGTCCTGTTTACAGCACTCACTCCGTAGCTCTGAGAGCCTGCTTATGGAGATATCTCTTTGACCAGGTTTAGGCCTCTGAAGGGGTTTTGTGTCTAATACTGCAACTCCCGCTTAGTGAGTGTTTGCAGAATTCATTGTCTAGCCCAAAAGTTCCCTTTAAGTATATTACACTTTAACACAATATTGAAAATATGTATGAGAGATTATTTAAGGCACTTGAGACCTGGACCGGACCTTGCTCTTTCTATAGGTGAAAGGCACGGCACAAGAAAGCTCAGTGAACCATCTGGACTCATCAAGCACTTCTGAGAAGCAATCCTCAGCACAATTTTCCTCTCGAGAGTTAAGTGAACCAAAGGAAAATGGACTTTGACTTGATGCCCTGGGAACGCAAATCTGTAACCCTTTAACTTGACTGCTTAGCAAAACTGTGCACCAGGCTCCTGCGGACGGTTTTCAGATGGAAACCATAGGCATTTGTACACGTCTTCCTTCTAAACAGTAAAATACCAAAATGAAATAAAATACACCTTTGGAACCTTATCCATACTTCAATTTTTTCATAGATTTGCGGGAAATTATGTATTTATTCATGTGAGAAGAATTCAACTCAGGGTCTTAGGAGTGTTAAGAAAGCATTTTTCAATCGAGTTACATCTCAAACCCTTTATTATTACTTTTTTTTAATTTTTGAGACAGAGTCTCCTTAAGCTGTCCAGGCTGGCCTTGAACTTGCCTTGAACTTGTGCTCTTCCTGCCTTAGCCTCTGGAGTGGCTGGCTGTTGTGTTTACTTTCCATTTTAGGTTTTGGATTACAGTAAGTTATGAAGACGGCCCAAGGAGCTCCTGTCCACTCACTTGTCGGCCCAGATCGGTGGTCTCACTCTTACCTCCCTGCACAGCCATCTGTTGCGGATCCTGGTGTATTTGTCCAAACCAAGGGAACAACACTGCAAACGATCAGCTACACTCTAGGCCCGGGATTTCCCAGCTCTAATGGCCCTCTCCTGTTCTAGGAGCTAACCCAGGAGACCACACCACATTTGGTTGAGACCCCTTATCTGTGCACTTCTGTTCTTGTTGTTAACAGCATCTTGTTATTTTTGTTTTCTCAGGGCCTTGGTGTTTTAAGGAGTGAAGTCCTGGGCAATGCCCTGTCCTTTAAATTATTTGTGCTTCTCATATGAGCTTTTGGAAAGAAACAAAGCCCCTTTCCCATCGCACCCACGTGGGAGGGGGAGGCTATCCTCCTCTCACTGGTAATGGAAACTCTGAGAGTTGAAAGAAGAACATGTTTCTTGGCTGCACATTTAGTGTCCCTTCCCCAACCCACCCAGTACTATTTGGAAGTAAGACTTTGAGAGAGACCAGAATCAGAAAGGAAGGAGAAATTCTTTTGTAAGGAAGATATTCCCCCACATTTGCTTATGGAAACTTTAATAAACAATAGTATTTTTGAGTTTGTCGAGAGTTAAACTAAAATTATAATTGTGCATTGCAGCAGCTTTTGGCAGATATGAAAGATGACAAAGGAATACAAGTTCAAAGACTAAAAATCAGGAGACAAAGCAAGTGGATCTGTGAATTCAAGGCCATCCTGGTCTACAGAGAGAGTCCTGGGTCAGTCAGAGATACAGTGTGAGAAACTGTCAATCTTAAAAAGATGAAAACAAATGAATAAAGATAAATAAATAAATACATACATACATCTCTTTATGGGATACTATCATGGCCCAGACATTTCATGTCAGTAAACTTTCACGATAACAAGCAAATTCCTTTAGCCAGTATATATTTTGTTTTAAGTATGTAAGCTCCTATTTACTCCCTCTTTTTTACATTCTTGAAAATGACATCCTGAACACAACTGAACCTTTCCGGAGGGGAAAATGGTGATTTTGCTGATGGTCACAGCAGTGGTGTCTGAACTTGATGGTCTGTGAGCATCTCCCACTCTAAGTTTCTGTGGCTTAACCATCAGACAAAAGTCATGAAATGACAGCTTCACACTACCAACAACTTGGGTTTTGCTTTAAATATTTATTTTGTTTTCAACTGTGTGTATGTATGTGTGTCTGTGCACATACAGGATACTGAGGAGATATTGGCCCCTCTTGAGACGGAGTTATAAGAGGTTGCAAGCTGCCTGAAATGAACTCAGGTCCTCTGCAAGAGTAGTGCACACTCTTACCTCTCAGCCATCTCTCCACCCCACATACACCTGTTCTGATCTTAAGATGTTTACCATGGAATTTGGGGGTATCGTCTCAGCCTAACTTGCAGACCACAGAAAAGCAATAGGTGTGTGCACACAAAAGGACCCAGGGCAGCCGATAGGAATCACATCCAAGCAGGTAGGAGCCTTGTTTAGAAAAAGAGTTCTGGTCTGGGTCTGAAAATCTCCATTTTGTTGGGGGAGGGATGGGGTGCAGAGGAAGGGTGAAAAGGCTGGAGAACCTTGTAACACTCTGAGGGGCTGGATGTCTGAAGTCTCCCAGATGCCGCCAATGTCGCTAAGCAGGATGAGCCAGGGAAGTCCACACACTTTAACTGTGGAGCCTGCCTGCTCTCTGGGCTGGTAAGATGCTGAGCAGCATAGAGATTTTCTCGTGGGCTATGGTGTTTTAATTAACCAGGCATCATTGCTAAGTGAAGTGGCTAGAAGAAGAGACTGAATCCCCAAAGTTGTTCTTTGGCTCCTCCATCATACATACACAGGAATAGTAAAATAGAGTAACAGAGCTAGAGAGATTGCTCAGTGGTTAGGAGCTCTTGCTGATCCATAAAGAGGTCCATAAGGAGGACCTGAGTTTGATTCCCAGAGCCTACAATGGTGGCTCATAACTCTAGTTCCAGAGGATCCAACATCCTCTTCTAACTTTTGGGGACACCAGGCAGGCCCACATGTGGTGTGCCTACATACATTCAGGCAAACACTCACAAACATAAAATAAAATTTAAAGATTAAAAATAAAGCACAAAGAGAACCCAGTGGCAAAAATAAAGTTCTGTAAAAAGAACCCAGTGACAGAAATAAAGAATTCAACTCTCTCTTTAAAAACAAACGAACAAACCAAAAGCCATCAGTGGGGCCAGAAATGGTGGTGCATGCCTTTATGCCCAGCACTCAAGAGGCAGATGTGGGTGTGAGGCTGATCTGCAAAGTGAGTTCTAGGAGAACCAGGGTTACTCAGAGAAGCCCTGTCTTGAAAAAACAAACACACACACACACACACACACACACACACACACACACACACACA
>LOJH01005383.1:2518-14365 GCA_001685095.1 Ellobius talpinus | reverse complement strand
TTCTTCTCTCTCTCATTATATCCACAAGAAAAACTTGAGTCTTTATTCAAAGATAGGGTATATGAAAGAAAAAATGTCTTAAAAACTAAGAAGCAAAGTCATCTAACACATAAAACCCACAGGTGAAGCAAAAACTAATACAAAAGATTTATTAAGAAAAGGGCATAATCTATTTACTGAAACCATACCAAAGAAAAAATATTGTCAAACATCAAACAAGTATTTCTAAGGAAGAGACTTCCAGCTGCCTAGCATGAGCCCTGCCTGGGTTTCACTTCCAACACAAAAATTATCTAGGATAATGAAGAATCTAAGATATGCAAAAAATCAAATTGTAAAAGAAAATAAGCTTTTTAAAAGGAAAGTTGAGTAATGATGATTTAGAACTAATTCATATAGACATGGCCAAAAATGATAATAAGCAAACAGTAATCACATAGTTCTGAAAAAAGAGATTATTCTTCAACTCAGAATCAAAACCTATGCAGTATAAACAAAGGAGCAACATTTTCACATTCTACATGTTTGAATCATAAGCTGGACAGTGGCATGTGTAGGGGTAAGAACATCAAGATAACACCATCCTCAGGTGAATATGGAGCTCAAGGTCCCCTGGCCTACTAAAGAACAGGTCCCAAATGGAGTAAGTCTGGCCCAAAATTTTTAGCCCACATATGTTATTCTACTTTTCAAAGCACAGCCAACATTGGCATTTAGTAGTCTTACAAAAAAGATCTCAGCCATGGGTGGTAGAACATACTTTAATCCCAGTACTCTGGAGTCAGAGGCAAGCAGATCTCCAAGCTTGGAGCCAGTCTGCTCTACTCACCTTCCAGGCCAGTCAAGAATACATAGAGACGGTTTCAAGACTATAAAACCAAGGTCAGGCATGCTGGTGTAAGCCTTCATTCCCAGCACTTGGAATTGGACAGGAGCTTTATTGCCTGTGAGCTTAAGCCAGCATGGTCTACATAGCAAGTTCCAGGACAGCTAGGGCTATATAGAAAGAAAATGCCAAAAGCCAAACCAAAACAAAACAAGGTCTTTTTTCACTACATCAAAATATTAAGTTTTTTATTACTTAACACTCAAAAGTCTTTAAAATTCAAGTAACACTCAAAGGTCTTTAAGATTCAAGTGTCTCCACCAGGCACAGTCTTTTACTTACTGATAAAGATTCAAAATGATTCTTCTAAACCACTAATATTAAATGCAAAAATATTTTGTGCATCCTTGCCTCATAGTAGTTAAAGTATTCCAAGTATCATACTTTGCAAATATTCCTGTTATGTCTACCAAAACAGACTAGTCTATGAGGTCAGAACTTTTCAGAACATGCTGTTATATCATGCAAATAAAGAAAAACAAACTGAACAAAATTCAGTCTTGTGCAAATTTATTCACCACACATATCCTAAGTGTTCTTTAAGCACTAATACTGAACAGAAGGCTGAGTCCCTTGCTAGGACGAGTGGAGGAGCGAGAGAGCAACCTGGCCAGTGCCAGCCAGTTATCGCAGGAAGCACCCCGGAAAGTGGTGGCAGCATGTGCCTGTGGCCTGGGTGCAGGCTGCCATGCAGGAGCAGCAACCAGCAGCAACCAGTTCGGGAGGGCGTCATCACAGACAAGAAGTTGTTCAGCAAGAAGCTGGACCAGTGGATCAAGCAGCTTCATGAGCTCTCTCCCAAGGTCAAGAGCCTCCACGAGAAGGCTAAAGAAATCCTTTAGAAGGACAAAAGAATCCAACCAGCAAGAGGTTCCTATGTCCAGTTGTCACCGTGTGTGGGGATGTGTATGAGCAATCTCATGACCTCATGGAACTCTTTAGAATTGATGGTGAATAACCAGATACAAATTTCTTGTTTATGGGAGACTATGTGGGCAGAGGATATCACTCATTTGAAACAGTTACACAGCTTGTGGCGCTTAAGGTTCGTTACCGTGAGCATATCACCATACTCCGAGGGCAGACAGACCACACAATTTTTTCCTCATGAGGTTCCAATGTATGACTTGCTGTAGTTAGACCCAGATGACCATGGTGGCTGGGGATCTCTCCTTGGGGAGCTGGTCGTACCTTTGGCTAAGATATTTCTGAGACATTTAATCATGCTGAAGGCCTCACATTGGTGTCCAGAGCTCACCAGCTGGTGACAGAGGCATGTAACTAGTGCCGTGACCAGAATGTAGTTACAATTTTCAGTGCTCCAAACTATTGCCAGCATTGTGGTAGCCAAGCTGCGATCAAGGAACTTGACAGCACTGGAATATTCTTTTTTTGCAGCTTGATCCAGCACCTTGTAGAGGCACACCACACGTCACTCAGCATACCCCAGATTGCTTCCATCTGCTCCTCCCCATCTTGGAATGGCAGCCCCTCCATCACCACATGGTGGCTTTGCCCATGTTCCTTTCACAACTCCCTGCAGCCACACGCACAGTGCAGCACACAAAACCTCCTTCTTCCCTCTTGTTCTTGCCTCTTCTTTTACTTATTCTCTCTGCCTGCCAGCCCCACCTAACCCTTTCCTGCCTAGCTATTGGCCATTCAGCTTTTTATTAGACCAATCAGGTGTCTTAGGCAGGCAAGGTGAAATGAATGCAACACATCTTTATGTAAATAAACAAACACAACATAAACAAATGTAACATGGCTTTACCTAGTTAAATATTCCACAGCACTGCCACTCTTCCCACACCCCAAGTTTCCCCTACAGTCTTGCCTCTTTTTCTCTGCTAGAATCAGCATGCATTCTAATTGGCCTAAGAACTCTGTTCACACACATAGAAGGAGTAGAGGGTTAATATGGGGTTGTAGGCATGTCAAAGAGTTCCACAATAGCAGCAAAGTGGGCCAGTATCTAAAAGGCTATCAGTGGAAGGAGTTCCCACAGCATGGGGTGGATAGGGGAGTTGTGAATATAAGGGTCCAGGAGGACCACTGATTAGTCTTACAAACAGCCGCTTACCCAGCATGGTACCCACTAGGCAGTGTTGGGCCTGCGAGAACTGAGGTCGGGAACGCAGAGCTGAAGAAGTTGTGCCCTGTCTTCTCCCTGGACTGTTCTGGAGCCTTATTTTCAGGCAGCTGTGGACATAGTGTGGAACAGTGGCTGGACAGTGACTTGCTTAAGGTGGCACATGAGAATTTTACCCTTTCTTCAATTATTATTTTTAAGATAGCTTGTATATAAGATATTAAAATCAAAAATCTCATAATATAATTTAACCTTTCATTTTCTTTATAATTTTATACCTTTCTCCTTAAATCTTGCAAACTTCAGCAATCATTTATTCAATCCAATAAAGAACCAGTTGGGTTGAAAAGAGATTGTCAATTGCTTTTTCATCAGGTTGATGGAATAGAAGGTCCTCTTCTGGAACTTGATGCCTCCTAGGTTGTAGCTGAGGGTGTGAGGACAGTGTCACTGTGAATCTAATTAGACTGCTTCTGCTCCTGCTTTCTCTGTCTTCCAAGATCTAAGCCACGGTGCTCAAGCCCTTAGCTGCTTTCAAGTTAAGCTAATAGAACACATAAAATCTGTCTGTTTAAGCATAAAATAAAAGCACATGGGTCCCAAGCGACAAGTGGTGCCTTTAGAAGGGTGTCTCCCACCACTGTGTACGTGACAGCCCATCTAAGAGGGCTGGAGGAAGTGCTGGAGGAAGTACAGTCTGCATGCCAATCAAGAAAACTGAATTCTAGCTGCTGCTTGGCCTCTGCGCTTGGATAAGCCAGGATGAGATGCGTAGCTTCTGCAGGTGTACCTGCACGAACCAGTCAATCTCATGCATGGCCTCTGCAGGCCTACCTGCACAAACCAGTTACCTCATGCATGGCCTCTGCAGGCCTACCTGCACAAACCAGTTACCTCATGCATAGCCTCTGCAGGCCTACCTGCACAAACCAGTTACCTCATGCATAGCTTCTGCAGGCCTACCTGCACAGACCAGTTACCTCATGCATAGCCTCTGCAGGCCTACCTGCATAAACCAGTTACCTCATGCATAGCCTCTGCAGGCCTACCTGCACAAACCAGTTACCTCAYGCATAGCCTCTGCAGTCCTACCTGCACAAACACGCTAATCTCAAGGTGTCTTTCTAGTCTAGCTTTCCACTGTTACATCTTGCTGCTTTTTAAAAGCATGATGTTTGCATTTCCAGGAAGTGTTTCTCTTTCTCTATGATGCCATAAATGGATTCCACCAATTTCATGCCTAGCCTGTTCTTCAGTAAGTGGCAACTTGAGGTGGCACATGAGAATTTTATACCAGAGACCAGCAGAAACACAACAAAATAAAAACATGAAAACTTTGCCCTTAGTTCTTTAATAGTTCTTTAAGCTGTGTTGTAAGGTAGCCACGGCTTAGTTAGTTCTGTAGCTGAATTCTTCTTTTCCTTAGATAATTATACACACATACTCTCACACATACACTCATACACATACCCATACACGTACCCACTCACAAATTCATACACCCACCCACGCTCATACATACACAGACATACACACACACAAATTTGGTAGCTTGAATTATGCTGTTCAGTATTTCTCATTGCTAGTAACTAATACCATATTAGGGTTAGTTTTAGTCCATATGGGCTCTATATTTGTTGATAAAGCTATGAAGAGCAAAGAGCAAAACCTCTGCCCAAACCTCGGGCTGTTTCCTGAACAGGCGATGTGGCAGAGTGAAACAGGCGAGGATGGTGGCAAAGACTGTGCCTCTGGAGCTAAATCTGCTAACCTTCTAATTTACTGGCAATAGTATTTTGTGAGCTGCTTAATCCCTCAGTCCTCAGACTTCTCAAATGGGATAGGCTGTAACTCCTAGAAATGTTACGAGGATGAAATGAGCTAGCATGTGTGGAGCTCTGACACCACCGCTCTCTCCATTTTACATGTAATGTTATCCTTACTGGACACTGAAATGGGAAGAGAGGGTACTAGGCAGGACAGGAAGTGACATCTGGAAACAAAAAGATGCTGACAACAGTTTCAGAAAATGGGGAAGAAAAATACTTTCCATATCTGATTCCTGCATTGAGAGCACATTTCTTGTGCACTGTGACAGCTTTTCCTTTTTAAGACAAAACTTATTATGTAGCTCCAACTGGTTTTGAACTCGTAATTCTTCTACATCAGTCTCCTGAGTGCTTAGATTATTGATGTGCACCACAATAACACATAAAAATTCTCTCTCTCTCCCCCTCTCTTCCTCTCTCTGTGTGCACACATGTGTGTGTTCCTATGTGATATTTTGAAACAATTTCATACATATCATCTATTTGATTATCAGCAACCTGGAGAAGCAAAGTCTCTTATAAGACTTGGGAATTACTTCTAACTCTCTTAGAAAGCAGGCAGGTCAGGCTGCAGGACAGAGGTTGAGAATGCTAAAATCCAGCATAGGAGAGTAAATACTGCACACTCTGCTCCCAGGTGTGTTTTAAGAGCTATGGTTGTTGGGCTTGTCTACACGTCATCAGAGAAGTAACTCATTGTCATGTCAATGCCCAAGATGCATCTAAATACTCAAGGAACGCACTTTGTGCTCCTTGGTGGTGCCAAGCACATTTTGCATGTCTCGCCTGACTTTTATTGTGTAAAAAACTTTACTTTTTAACATCCGTGCCAATGCGTTTTCTCTGATCAGTCCTGAGACACTTGATGGGTTTTGTTTCTCCTCAGATAGCAAAGCAGTATTTTATAGATCTGAAACATTTAAAATACCATTAGGGGACATAGAACATAATCTTTATCTAGGTATTAGGAAATACATATCAGATACATTAATACACTCAACATCACCTGGGAAGTCTCAATTAGAGATTGTCCAGATAGGGTTGGCCTGTGCACGTCTGTGGGTGGTTGTCTTGACTGATGTGAGAAGGCCAGTACCATGGTTTTAGGAGATGGGTTGTAAAAGAATAGAGAAAGATAGCTGAGCATCAAGCATGCTTGCACTCATCTCTCTCTGCATCAAGCATGCTTGCAGCCATTTCTCTCTGCATCATGCATGCTTGCCGTCATTTCTCTCTGCATCATGCATGCTTGCCGTCATTTCTCTCTGCATCAAGCATGCTTGCAGCCATTTCTCTCTGCATCAAGCATGCTTGCAGTCATTTCTCTCCGCATCAGGCATGCTTGCAGCCATTTTTCTCTGCATCAGGCATGCTTTCAGTCATCTCTCTCTGCATCAAGCATGCTTGCAGTCATCTCTCTCTGCATCAAGCATGCTTGCAGCCATCTCTCTCTGCATCAGGCATGCTTGCAGTCATTTTTCTCTGCATCAAGCATGCATGCAGTCATTTCTCTCTGCATCAGGCATGTTTGCTGTCATCTCTCTCTGCATTTGATTATGGATGCCCTGTGACCAGTTATTTTAATTCTTGTTACTTTGACTTCCCTGCTGTGATGGAGTGTAAACTGGATTTAAATACACTCTTCTTCCCCCAAGTTGCTTTTGGTGGCATTTTATCAGAGAAACTGAAATCAAACTACAGCACTGTGATTAATTAAAATAACTAACATCGGTCACTTAAAAGTGTCTGGCTATATGGGGAATTGTGTGGCTTTCCTGAGGAAATGAACCTATGACTAGTCATCATAGGTAGGGCACTAGCAACAGACCAAAGAAATGATTCCACCAAGTCCAGTACAGTGAACTAGTGAGTTTATTGGATTGTTTACAGTAATGTGGCTGTGGGGTTCCTTCTAGAACCATGGATGAACTATGAACCAATAGTAGCTGCATGAACAAAAAACCCACCCAGAATGGATGACAACTCATGAAGCCTGCATCCCTAGAGTTTCAGGCCAGTTGAGGAGTCTTCTTGCCCCAGAAATTGTTTATTGCTTTAATAACTTTGGTGAAGAACTTTGTGAATCTTGTACCCTTAGAAGGCTCCAGTCTTCAGCCTTCTGAATTTCATCTCTTTTCTGGGATTCACAAGTTTTATTTATTTCCAGAGACTTATGAGACTCCCTCCTCCTTCCAGAAAGGAATGTTTTGATTGATAGGAAATATCTATACAGAACGCCACTTCTTCCTCTAGCTCTTACATTCTTTACACCCACTCTTCTTTAATTTTTCCTGAATCTTGCAGGGGTGATATAGATGGCTGATTATTTTTCTCCACCTGTGACTGAGCATTGGCACAGCGACAGTCACCTGCCGTCAAGAGCTTGACTAATTATGGGTCCCCACGCTTCACACCCCACTCCAAAAGGAAGTCTCTCTCCACTGTTGAGTCTGACAATAGCAGAACAGTGTGTGCTGATAAAAACAAATGCTTAGAAGGCAATTTAACAGGCACATCACATTTATTTAGCAAAACGATAGTAGTGGACTTCCTTTGAGGACCATGACCTTCAGCCATGGCGTTTGCTCTGGTCACGGTGCCGTATCTGAGTTATTGCCTATGGAACAAGTTTTATATTCCATCCAAAAGTCGCGAGTAACACTTGTGCCTCTATTTCACCAGCAGGCACATATTTTGGGCATCCTGGTATTATAACATGTGGGATTCATAGCTGAGCAGAACTTTTGGTGACTAGTCTCCCGGCATCTTGTATGGCGTCTCCTGGCACTATGGAAGTCAGCCAGAAGGAAAGGAGCTTCCAGTTGTGCCCCATTCTGAGTTCTCCATGTCCTGCAGTCAGAACATGGTGTCTTCAGCAACAGTGACTTACCCATGTAGCTCTATCAGGCAAACAACAGCAAGGCATTAAATAGTCTTACTGGCTCATGGGGTCTCCATGAAATCCTTTCTTAGAGAGGTTGGGTAGGATTACCAAAGGCTCACCACCATCCATTCCGAGTACGTGTCAGCTGTACTCAAGCCGCTAAGGGGAAACTAACATGAAATATGACTGGTTGTTTTCCATAAGATATCTTGCTTTCTGATCCTGGGGTACTGCTATCATGGGGCTCTTGCATCCTTCCCACCCTGGCCATCTTAGTGGGGTAGCCTTGCACTGTCTAGCTGGGTTCAGCCTCAAGCAGGGGACAGGGCTGTACTCTCTCCTGCTGTGGAACTGATTTTCCAGTTTGATAGATTGGTCCAGTGCTGTGACCCTTGCCTTTCTATCAGTCCTTGTAAGGACACTGTAGTCTCAAATGGGCTGGCATTGACTACATGGCCTGTCACTTGTTCCTGAGAGCACACAACCACCAGTACATCAAGGAGGCTTTCTGTCCCATGCCACACGGAAAGGTAGGCATGTCAGGATTGCCCCATGAACATTTTGCCCTCACATGGGTCTGTTCTAGCTGCATGTGCCAGCATCATCACGGGGAACCACACAGCTGTTCCTCCCTAGTTCATCTTTGGTTGTCAGTTTTTGTTCACCAATCACGTTGCATGACTTTTCCTGAAGAGAAGTGAGCAAATGCCTATTCACCCTGGGGCGTTTGCCTAAAATGCCTAAACAGACCTAAGAAATGATTCTCTCCAAGTCTGGTATAATGAACTATCGAGTTTATGGGGTGTTTGTTTATGTGTTTTACAAGAATATGGATGCTTATAGGACAATGGAGAACTCAACGGCACCTCATCACAAGAAGCCCATCTCAGCAGGGGCGACAGCTCCTAAACTCTGCATCCTTGCAGCCCCCTGCATGACTTATAGGCAGCTTGACCAAGCACATAAGTCTTTTCACCCCAGTAATTCTTTACTGCTCTTAAAGCCTGGAGGAAGAGCCTCGTGATTCTCATGTCAGAGGCTTGTAAGTTATTTTATTTACTGGGCCTTTTATGTTTCATTTATTTCCACACTCTTACCAGCCCCCTCCTTCCTTCCAGGAAGGAATGTTTCAATGTAGACACAACTATTGCCCAATAGTTTGTATTAAGCAACTTTAATCATCATGATATTGATATAGTCCAGCCCAGGTAAAGCAGAGGTCAAGAAACGTTGGTTAAATAAATGAACCTACGAGTTTTGTATTAGTTTTATCCTAAAGTTAGGTGCAGAATTTTAAAGCTTTGCCTAAGGTCACAAGCTCAGGTTACAGTGCAGTGTGCTTGTTCAGAGTGAGAACTTTGGGCCTAGCCAATCTGCTTGGTTTCATATCCTTGTTTGGAAACCTACTAGTTCTGTGAATTTTAGGAAAGTTACACCTCAGTTCCCTCGTCTATAAAGTAGAAATATTTCCAACCTCCCAAATTTATTGGGAGGATTAAATGCAATAACACCTATAATCCAGTAAACGCACAAGTACGGCTGTCACTGCTGAGCAGAGCTGCATGTGCCATGCCAAGAAGGCTACAAGTTTTCAAAAGAAATTTCAATAAATTATCCGGGAGTATCCTCATAAGGTGAATGACCACAATAATCATAGCCACTGCAATAGTATATCACTTCATCATCACAATAATTTTGCAGATTCTAAGAATTCTGCCTAGAGAGATTGAATGAATTCTCAAGAACAATTTCTTCGAGACAGAATGACGTCAAGTGCTAGCAGTGGATCAGGCTGAACACTGAGAATGGGATTCCAATCCAGCGGTCCTGAAACAGGTCAACCACGATTTCATGTTTCTGGAGCATAATTGTGTTTACTTGGATTCTAAAGATGAGAAGGTCTGGGAGTAACAACACAGAAAGAAGTGGGCCAATAAAATCTTGGAAAATGCCTAGGCATTTGTGGCTACTCCTGCACAGTTCTGGGAGTGGGAGGAAAAGAGTGACCTTCATGACAATGGACAAATGGGGCATTCAGCAGCATGGATAATAGGAGCACTGTGGCTATTCTAAAGAAAGTCTCCTATCTGCTCAGTTTCAGCAATTCAGAACCTGTGTATTCCTCCCTTTGTCCTCAGCTTTGCTCCGTTAGAAGCCAGCCTATCAACTTCTTCTCAAAGTAGCCTTCCTATTATCAGTCTAAATGGTCACAAGCCTTCTTTTTCTCTTCTCTCTCAAGGTTTACACTAACCAGAGAGGTCTTTTTGGTCAGTAAAACATAACAGTTCAGCAAAGAAGTCTCTCTCTCTCTCTCTCTCTCTCTCTCTCTCTCTCTCTCAATTTCTCTCTCTCCTTGGCACCAGTATCTTAGAAAGTGGAAATTAAAGAATGCACTTCCCATTTGGAATGAATGTAGAAAATAACCAGAGAAAACTTTAATGGGAGAGAGACCCATGAAGCACTAGGAACAAGCCAGTTTTAGACAGTCACCTCCCTATCTCTAGGCTGGTTCTGTTTCTGCTCAGCCTGTGGGATCAGACTTTATATAATATTGTCAACCACCACCAAGTCTGAGCACTCAGGAAATGCAGGAGTCACATGATGGGCTGAAATTCTCAGCTTTCAGATGCCTAGCTCTAATACCCAGACCAGATTTTCTGAAAATCGCCAAACTCATTCTCCTAGATTCAAAGAAATCTGAGTGAATTCGCTAGGAACTGAAGAAACAAGGAGATTTAACTACTGAGCACCTGGTGTTTGACTCAGTGTTGGATTAGGGAGCAGATCATTACAAGTTATTAAGAAGTGGGGCTCAACAGACAGACACTAGGACGTCCATTTTCATAAATGGCTAACGATGCAAACAGAATGTAACCAGATGCATACATGCATGGATGATGCCACAGGATCTCAGGGTAAGATAAGTTTGAAGTAACGATGTGAGGGGACTCTCCCTGGAAGAGGTTAGATATAGGCCGAGAGTTTTTAAATGAGTGAGCCGGAGTGAAATGTTTCCTGGGGGGAGTGGAGGCTGCTACTCTGCCCTCTCAGCTGCTAGTGTGCTCTAGATGTCACTCCACCGCCTTCCCTAGCACACTGCCTAGAGCAGGACAACTGAGATGACAGTGAGTTCTTTGATGAAATTTCCCCCCACCAACTCAGCCTAGCCGCCACTCACTCTTTCATGCACTTGACGGTTTCCTTGTTGCTTTGTTTTTTAGCACTAACATGTTTGGGTTTCTGTGGTAGGCCATGGGAGAGAAATCCCCCTTTTCTGTCCTTGAAGGGTTTAGGTCAGAGGCAGAGATGCAGCTCAAGTGGTAGAGAGTGTGCCCGTGTGAACGCGATCCAGGCTCCACCCCCAGCACCACGTGAGTCACGTGCAGTAGTATACATACATACGTACTTCCAGCGTGCTGGGAGGGAATGTCTTGTCTTCCTTCCAGGCCTCCACTGTTTGCATGTCTCTCAGCATTGCCTTCCAAATTTCCACAAAAACTCATTAAAACTCTGAGCACCTAATGGCTTTTCCAGCTCAAAGCTCCAAGATCCTTTAGAATCTTTACACAAAACATTCCAAGGCCAAGGCATAAAAGTCACATGGCTGGGCCTGCCACAGCAGCACCCCATTCTCTGGTCCCATTCTCTGTCCTAGTTCGCTTGTCACTGCTGTGATAAGACACTGGCCATGCCCAGCTCGGGGAGGATAGGGCTTGTCTGATTTACAGTTTACAGTCCATCATCAAGGGAAGTCAGGACAGGAGCTGGAGGCAGGAACCAAGGGGCAGGAACTGAAGCAGAACTCATAGAGGAATGATCTTTACCGGCTTGCTTTACCTGGCTTGCTCAGCTGCCTCCCTTATACAGTCCAAGCTCAGCTGCCTCCCTTATACAGTCCAAGCCCAGCTGCCAAGGAATAGCACTGCACAGAGGATGGCACTCCTCTACTGATTAGCAATCAAGAAAACACTCCACAGACATACCTATAGGCCAATCTAATTGAAGCAATTCCTCAATTGAGGTCCCCTCTTCCCAGATGTGACAACAAAGAATAGTTATGAGAATGTCATTACAGAAGAGGCCCTTGCCGGGCGGTGGTGGTACACGCCTTTAATCCCGGCACTCGGGAGGCAGAGGCAGGCAGATCTCTGTGAGT
>LOJH01005382.1:10061-25096 GCA_001685095.1 Ellobius talpinus | reverse complement strand
CTCTGTACGTTTAGCTCTATTTGAACCTTTCCCAAGTAACCATAACTTGTGATCTTTCTTAGAACCTATGTTTATTGAATCTTCTATTCTGGATCAGGCCTGTTATGAGATATAATCAAATTTAAAAGGAACTTAACTGGTACCCTGAAGAACCTTGAAATCACTCCGCAAGCTTCAGCCCGTTAATCCTGCCAGCATCATTGTGACATCAGGTTAAGCAGTTTTCAAAGGTCAGATCTCATAGTGAGTCTGACTTGTTTTATTAAAGCCATGGAAAAGCCGGGGCCATGGGTCTTCCTGTCTCGGCAGTTTTTCTCTCCTTCTGATTTCTTTCTCACTGTTATTGTGACTTAGAGGTTATGGACAAGCTAACATATTTTTTATCTCCTCATTTACAGAGAATTACAAGTATGAACTATGAATCTTGCTAATATTAGACACTATATAAGTTCTAAATTACCGTGCTATGTGTACTCAGATGGAAAATTATCAGTGACCTTAGGTGTCTGCAACAATTTCAATTTCATCAACTTATCAATCCCAGAGAAACCTATTTTAGGCATACATATTAGTTTTCTGTCATTTATAAATTTTGAACCTCTTTAATAGGAGGCAGTAATTTCTATTTCATCCTAATTATCTGTTTCTCAGTTTAGAAAGAAAATGCCGATGAGGTCCTTTGGTTGGTGGATCTCACTCTCATCAAACAGGAATTCCAGTGCACAGATCAAAATAAGAGCATTATTTGGCTATAAACTAAATGGATTAATGCCTTAGATACTGAAAGAGAAAGCAGGCCATCTAATGATTGACATAGGCCCTTCTAGAACAAAATGCCTCATTTTCTGATGGGAGTCTGTCAACTTGCAGATTTTTAATGAAAACATAAGCAGTTCATCTTGTACTCTGTAGACTGGCTAAGCTGTGTGTAACAGATTAGAAATGGAAAAAAAGCTGAACAAATAAAGTGGAGAAATCAAAGTGTACATGACCATTTTCCTTAAGTAAGGGCATTGCATCCTCCAAGGCAGTTCCATTTACCTAGACTGGCATTGGAGAAGAGACTGTAAGCCTAGCTTGCTCCTCCAGTTCTTAACCAGAGCAGCCCTTCTGCGTCACCCTCCTTCCCCACACCATTCTCTGCTTTATCCAACTGTACTATGATCACAAGCCCATCCCAAGATCAAATTTGTAGATAGAGAGTAGTGTACTCGGCTTTCTTGGATTCCCAGATCCCCCCCCCAAAAAAAAACTTAACCCATTTCTATTCATCTATGTGCTGCCCCAAGGCTTACTGTGACCTCAGCTACATACTGTTCGTTCTGTCTTCCTGCTTCTTCCAGGTCTGTCTGTCTTTCTGGCCCCCAGCTAGCTGGTCCCCTGCTGGCTTCCTGGCTCCCCTTTTATCTCTCTGCCCACCAGACTAGCCTACCCCTCCTCTGCCTAGCTATTGACTGTTCAGCTTTTTATTAGACCAATCAGGTACCTTAGGCAGGCAAGGTGAAACAGCAACACACAAAAGCAGTACACCTTTACATAATTAAACAAATGCAGCATAAACAAATGCAACACATCTTTACATAATTAAGAAATTATTCTGCAGCACTAACAATGTAACACATCTTCACATAGTTATACAAATATTCTACTCCACAACAGAGTAGAGGTTGGACGTGGTACATTCTCAGTTGACCTCTATTCTGTCGGTCTGGAAGCTTCCAGAATGGCACGAAGTAATCAAAAGAGGCAGAGAAAAACATCTGATTTTCTTTTCACACACTCCGCCACCCTGAATTCTGTAGTGTTGCTGAGTGAGTGGTTGAATGATTGAATAATAAGAGACTCTATGCTTAAGTGCATGACAGTAGACAAGTAGACATGCCAGCTATCTGTAGATAGTTGCTAAAACCATGGGCTTTGGAGACATACATGAGGGCTTCTGCATACCAGTTATTTGTGCTTTGACTAGGTTAGTTCATTTTTTATGCATCCATTTTTGTATCTGTAGACCAGCACTTTCACCATGGAGTACTTATAAAAATCGAATGAAGAGATATGAGTTAAGTGCTTGGAATTGTGTCAGGGCCATCGTACATATTTTTTAGTCATTGTTTTCAGAGATTCTAGTCCCCTTTCAGTGTTCCCAAACAACCATCATTTGTCATATATTTGATTTATTTGTAAAGAAAGAAGAAACTTGTTGCTTCCTGAATTGAGCTACTTACTTTCTAAAAACAATAATATTAATGTTCTATAATAAACCAAATTTGTTTTCTAATTGGTCCTATTCACTAGCCTTGAGGCCCACCTTGAAGAATTTAAATGGTGTTTGAATACACTTGCTTCCTCTCCCTTTTCTCCAACAAAACCATTCCTCTTTCCTGAGATCATGCGCTTATGGCATGGATGAGTACTCAAGAGCTGTTTGTCTTTGGTCTCAGAGATGACTGAAAAGCAGGAACGGTGCTTCCTTTTTTCCAAGGCTCTTATTAGTTTGGGGTATTGTTCAGCGATTCCACATGACTGCCTTGAGTAAAACTCAAGTCAGTTTTGTATGTGTGTCCCTAAATTGAGTCTTATCCACCCTTCCTAGGCACAAGCAGTGTTTTCCCTTTTGTTTCATTTGTAGGGTGGTAGAGACCAGTAACTGAAAACTTCGTAATTGCTCCTATTAAACTTCATGTTGAAACCAGCCAGTTATTAAAGTGTATGTAGCTATTTCTAGATTTTGATTCTACAAGTCTTTGGTCCATTATCTATCACAACAGCTTTTTTTTCTTTGGATAGCCAATAATACTGTTTGTCAAATAAATGAGCCTGACAGAAGGCTAGGGAACCGAAAACCCTACTTTTATTGCCATTCTCCAGATATAAACCTAAAGTACCTCTTAACCGCTCAGGTTGTATACCTAAAAAACTTTATTTTAAGAAGTGCCAAGAATATTAAAATCATGTCTGTCATTAAAACTGTAAATACTCTTCTATAATATTAACAAGCAAATGAAGTCTTTTAAAAATCTACTTAAAAAGCAATAAGAACAAGCAAATGCCATAAATTAAACCTAAAAGAAACAGTAAATTCTTTGAAATTATGGAAAAGTATGAAGTAAAGTTTTGACCCTTATTCTTTTACTTCTTCAATGCCTACTCTCATGAGTAGTTCCTGGCTAAGAACTGTCTCTTTACCCACACAGTGGTGTTACATTATGCAGTGATTGGGCTATGACGTTTCCTCATGCTCCCACACAAAAGGCCTGTGTTAAGAGTTTGACGGCCAGATGGTGAGCATTTGAAAAGTGACTGAATTATAAGGGCTTGAATTTCCTCAACAGATTAACCCACTGATGAATTCGTAGCTTAGTGATGCGTTATTAAGTGGTGTGCCTGCTTGGAAAAATTATGTCTTTATAAGTGTGTACCTTGTCCCTGCCTGGCTCTTGTTGGTATCATTCTGTCTCCTAGGTGACCGTGCAAGACTCTCTGTGATGACGTTTTACCTCACCATACAAGCACCCAGGAGCAGGAGAATCAGATAACCATGAAGTGAGTGAAACCGGTGAGATCAAGAGTCTGCAGAAATCCTTCCTCCCTTAACCCATGTTCTCAGATGTTTTGTCACGGTGACATAAAGGTGACTAACACATCCTACGTTCATCTTTCTCAGAGAAATGGTCATTTGCGTGTGTTCTTAAGCTCATGAGCTCAGACTAGTGAGATAGCTCAGTGTGTAAGGGCACTCACTTCCAAAGCCTGATACCCTGAGTTCAAGAAATAGGTAATAGATGGTTATTAAACAAACAATTAAACAAGCACTGATATAAGGCCAATCATTAAATTGAATTATAGCTTAAATATAACCTGTAATACTCCTTCCTATTTCCAAGGACTATCTTAGAAGAGGTCAGAAGAAATATAAGAACAGGAGATTGGAGGAGAATCTGAGAAAGGTTCTTCTGGATCCGATATGTCTGTTGTATTCTTGAACTCACTGGAGCTGTGGTCACCTGCACAAGGCCTACACAAGATTCGGCTTGTCAGCATTTCATTATGAAAGAGGAGCAGGTAAATGAGACCCTCTATCTTCTTGGGGGACTAGTGACAGTCAATGGTGGGTGGAAGAAGATGTGTCACTTTCTTTAGTGATATAGCCACTGACATGTTGCCTATGCTTCAGTAAAGAATTTCCCACCCATGCTCATACAAGTGACCCTAGTGAGACACACACAGAACAAAGACATGAAGGTAAGAGATGGGCTTCTTAGGAGGGAAAAAGCTTTTAGCAGGACTGGGGGCATAAAACAGGTTAATGGCTTGTTACAAGGACATACATGTATGGAACTTCCAAAGTATAAAAAAAGAATATTTTGAAGAATTGTAACAAATAAAGTTAGTTCCCTAGCTAGCTCCCCTCCCCATAGTCCCCATCCATTCACACTAGCCCTAAATTCTATGGAATGTGGACACTGAAAGGATCCATATTGGCTCAGGACCCCCCAAGACCAAGTTCTCAGCACAAAGGAGATTTATTTGCCCCAGAGGGACAAAGGGCGGATAAGAGATAAAGACAGGAGACAGAGGATGAGTGAGGAAGGGAAGAGAACAAGGGAGAGGAGACAGGAATATCTGTCTTGGGGAATGGCAAAGATGGCAAAGGGCTGCCTCTGGATAGAGTGGAGGCAGAACTGGCTCATGGGAAAATTGTGGTTTATAAAGGTAAAATGGAAAACCCCGTGTGAGGATGAGGTGTTTAATTTTAATTGGGCGTGTTAATTAGGTGAGCCAAAGGGGGCTTTTGATTTCTGGACTTCAACACTTTGATAACTAGACCTTGGGAGTTGGGCTCAGGCCAAAGAAGAGAATAGACCTTGGTGGCTAGCTTTAGGAATATAATCTAACAGTTTTTAGCAAGGCAGAGGGAATGGGGAGAAGGGCAAGGCCTGCCAGAGCCATGTTTGACATGCTTGGGCTGGCTAGAGTCCCTTCAGATACCAAACATAAGTATCACCACTAAGGAAGAAATATTTGGCATAAATTTCTATTAAGCCGCAAGCTCACATGATCAGCTACTCTTCTCTGCACATAGTTTATAGAAGCTGGGGAAGTAAGGTTTTTGATGGTAATTTGCATCCCAGGATCAGTTGGTCCTGCTGTAGCCTTGGACCAACAAAATCTTAGAGCTTTCGCCTATCAACAATTAGAGCCAGGAAAATGTTTCTACTCCCAGAAACCCCAGGAGCATGCATCTTCTAGGTGCCTGGTGAAATATCCTAAGTAAAGTTTCTGAATTAACCATCTACTCCTGTGCCTCACAGCTACCTACCTAACTTCTTGGCTGGATTCACAGGTCTCAGAGTCTCCCTGAAACACAGCGGTTAACAGCACCGAATCTTAGTTAGCACTTAGCAAATAGACCTTGTCTTGTATTTTCTCAGAGGCAGAGGGAAAGAACAGCCATAGGAGATTCTTCACAGGGAGACCTTGCACGCAGACTTACACTGAGAACATGCCTACGCCATGGTACTGCTGCTTTTATTGGTTAGCCAACAAATCTTGGGCGTTTGTCTGTGTGAATGGGCACCTAAGTTTTCCCCCCCGACTCCTGACTTGGGCTTGACATCCATTTTCCCCTACCACCCATGACTATCTGTTTCTTCTTTTCCTACTGGAGTTTCTCTGAGAGGATGAAAAGGTAGAATGGGGGCAGGAATAAACAAAGGAGTCAATAAAGACAACAAGGTAAAATATTCAGTTACCTTGCCGAGAGTCTAATTTAGTCAATGGTATCTTGGGCTTTTAATTTCACACGCTTGCACATAACTTCTTCATAAAGCATCTCTAAGTTAGCTTCTATACCATGGTCTCGGAAGCCTCCCTCAGTGTCCCTCCTGGTTGAGGCCAATATTCCAGGAAAAGCTAGTTTTCAGTAGTTTGGGTTTCAGCCAAACTCAGTGGCCAAAGTAAATAACAGAGGGAGGCAGGACAGGATGGGGGGAACAAAAATGGGGGTATTTCCCAGTCGATATGGGAGCACCTCTTTCCCCAAAGAAATGTACTTTTAAAAGCTTGCTTCATAACTGTAAATTCTTTTTTAAAAATATATTTATTTATTTATTATGTATACAATATTCTGTCTGTGTNTTTGGAAGAGCAGGCAATGCTCTTAACCACTGAGCCATCTCTCTAGCCCCATAACTGTAAATTCTTAAGGAGTAAATCTCCTCACACCAATGATACCGTAAGCTTTTGGTATTTCTCTTGGTTGTACTTACATTGCAAGATTTTGTTTTCCATCGCACAAAAGCATGTTTAATGTTTGCTGTTTCATCAGTGAGATTGTTCTAAGTACACAGCACTGGAAGAAATGCCTCACTACGTATTTATGAGTAAAGAGAACGATTTTAATTATGTGCTTATTCAGCACTTTAGAAACTTAAAAAAAGTTCTAGAGACTAATTCCACAAGACACAGTAGTACCTCCGATATGTTTAAAATGTAATTTAAGAGATGATAGTGCTTTAACGTGGCAACGAAACCAGACCATGAATCAGAAACTGTAAATTTCCATTTCTATTACCTGGAATTCTGGGGGATGCCTCCACGGAATTCTTGACTCAGCAGGAAGACTGCCCACTGCACCCAGTCTTTTCCTGGCTTCTGGACTTGCCACAGAAGAGCACAGTGCCCTGAGTATGAAGTCGCACTTAGATTCAGATCACACAGAGCAGCTTTTGCTCCTAACTTGATGACTCCGAGGGCTCCTTCTCCCCTATTTCCTCCTCTGTAGCAAAAGGGAAATTGGACAGAGGGCGTCTAAATTTCCATGTCTAAAATTTTATGACAAAGAAAAATGTCCAAATATCGCTGCCTTCCATGTGCATGTATATCTTACAGGTTAGTTCCCCATGGCCTGAGAGAAGCGCTTCCTGCCCCATGTGCTAGAACATGTGATCATCTGTGTAGACAGTGACCTATGTCTCAAACTGGAAATTCTGTCTAAGGAGACTTCTTGGCTTCTACCTTTCTTGCCAGTATCTATGGTCACACTCTAGAATCTTAAGCTATGCCTTATTTTTTTCCCCAGGCTTCAGCCAAGTGGTCTCTGAAAGTCAGAAAGCAAAAAAAAATTTGGGTTTTGTTATTTATAAATACAATGATTTGGGGGTCAAATGTGACTCGATGACTAAAATGCCATTTTCCAAGTAAGCTCACCTTTAAAACTCTCTATATGAAAAATGCTTCTTCCAAAAGATTCCATGTTTAAAATTTCTAATTTTTTAATGCCTTAACTATTCAGGTGAAATATCATTGCTTCAAAAGGAAGTCAGAGTTATAGTCACGGGTGGTTTCAGAACATTTTCTGGTAGTTTTTGCTTCATTTCAATATCTTGCCCTGATTGGCTGTTGATCGTTACAAATAAGGAAGTCTTCAAGGCAGGGGATTTTTCAGTGGAAGTCCCCAGTTCAACACAAGGGAGAGCTCAGGACAGTTCAGGCAGCACTACTCAGCACTAGAGCCTGGGCAAACAAATGGCTTCCAGTATGTGTACCTGCCTACAGCTTTAAAGGAGAGTAGTCTGTGAAAGGAAGCGTCTAACCTGGAAACGAGGTAATCAAATCTTCCTAATTCCTATTCACTGTTAGCATAGCAAGGGGATTGGGATGCCTTAAGTATGGCAAGATGTGTACCACTCCTGTACCAGTCAGCGAAGCAGCCCCTGACACGAGTCAGTAATGTCTGTTATCATCATTACAGTTAGAAATCTGGCCTTTAAAAAAGGCAGGATCCAAGGAAAACTTAAAACACTTGTGGCTCTTTTCTCTTTTCCTCTAACCTTTAAGCTAGAATTTTTTATGTCTTCAATTGAAATGAATTTTGTAGGTTTATATCTGATATGTAAGTCTTCTCAAGAAGTGATTTTTTATACCATAAAACTGAGAAACATTTGGCCTAAATTAGCTTGCTAAGTTGAAAGTAAGTTAAGAGACTATGTAGTCATACTTCTTGCTGATATTTCAAAAAATCAATCCCAACATGATCAAATGTGTCCATTCAAATAGGAAATTAACTTACTTTTAGTCTCGTAAGAAATACGTGATATGAATATTTTATGACATCAATTATTAGCCTTAAGGATTTCTAAATACAGGAATCACATCTTACTTTGTTACCAACAATTCCTTTCATCTTCATCACCATAATTAATGTTGAAGACTACATAATATTATTTTCTTAAGGATAATCATAGATTAAATATCAAGAACTATTGTCAGTATTACCATGTTTTCAGACATTCGATAGGAGTGTCTGTTAGAGGGAAATGATTGTATACTTTCAGGGGTACTCGTTCAGTGGCATAGTCAGACAAGGCTTAACACCTCTTACCAGTTCATTTCCCCTGGCTTGTTATCATCGCTGCCCTGCCCTTTTACAGTGGTCAAACTAATGTTTGGGATGTTTTACCCAAGCTGCAGTAGGATGGGGGAAAAGAGAAAATGACTTCATCCAAGTCACAGAATAATCAAGTCATTCCTGGAAACTGTGTCCCTTCTCACTCATCCGCTGGCATCTCTCTGGTCCCCTAGGAAGACAGTTCCAAAGGTGTAAGTATACACCTAGCACACTAGTCTGCCTCTGGGGGATGAGGAACCGTATGCCAACTCATTGTGCCTAAAATGATGCCCAGAAGCTGAGGATTCTAGAGCAATGTCCAATTATTTCTCTTAAACATTTGTGATTATGGCTACCAGGATGGTTCAAAACAAATCTGTTAAATTCCCCCTGGGAAAACCATCTGGTTGGATTTTTTAGAAAATGTGTGCACTAACTTAAGGGAAATGATTGTCCGTGTAGTAAAAAACCTTCGTGTCTGTGACCATCCTGTCTTTCTATGTATTGAGGCTTTAGTAAACATACGGAGTCCTTTACATTATACATTGTAGATATAAATAGTAGAATATATTCCAAGCCAGTTAGCTTTGTCTCCTTCTTATGTGCATGGTAAAGAAATTATCCCTGAGAGGATATTCTTTCTAGTGTGTTTTAACTACAGCTAACATCACGATTTCATAATTTTTATCTAGTCATTTTATCGATCTATTTCTAAATTATCCAATTTATATGTGATTTCTACATCAAAAAGAACATGTGACATGCTTCCTCCTTGTTTTCTCACAATACCAGCTAGAATTTCTGGATCAGGGCTCGATAACAGAGAAGAAAGCAGTCGCCTGTTATATTTCTGATCTCGGGAATTTTCCTAGTGGTTAATATGAAGAATGAGATTGGCTGTTGGCTTGAGGGAAATTATATATATATGTATATGTATATATATATCCTGACTTATTAAGGGTGCAGTTAATAAAAAATATAAATGTTGGGCTGGAGAGATGGCTCAGCCGTTAAAGGCTAGGCTCACAACCAAAAAATATAAATGTTAAATAATATTCAATGTCTTTGGTAACATTAGAGACGACTATCTGATTTCAACATTTCCAATGAGGTAGTGATCTGCTATTTTAAAAGACTTAGCAGAAATCAGGTTGCCACTGTGTTTCTGTGACCGAGCTGATTTATAATTAGCAACTGTATTCTGTTATTTCTCGGATTCAAATAATAAAATTGGTTGATCAAACCAAACCAAGCCTACACATTTCCTTTTTCTCTTCGATCCACATGCTTAGACGCCTCTCTTCTCTCACTTTGGCTTCACAATTCGGTTCACAGCTCAAACTAACAGAAAAGAAGGGAAACAATGTGGTTGTAAGCCAAGGAGCCCTATCCAGGCAGAGCAACCAGATCTATAAACAAAGCAGCTGTTCATATGCTCCCTGCAAACAGCTTTCGAAATTTACATCCAAAGAGGGAAGGAAATATGTGTGTCCAAATTGATTATCTTGTCTCTAGTTTACATTAAGAAAATATATACTGGAAAGCACATGTTTGTGATTTACTGAGAATTTTCGCATTCATATTCATAAGGCAAATTCATCTATATTTTCATTTTATGGAAGCTATCAGTGATGAGTTTCGATACTAAAGTTTACTTTCAGAAAGTAAGTGAGAAAAAAAAAATGCCGAAACGCTCCATATTCTGACGACAGTTTCATGCACGTGGTCTGTTCCTCGAAATGTTTAGGGAATAGATCCAAAGCATCGACCTTGGCGTTCCTGCTGCAAGTCGCTCTTCACAACCTTTTCCAACGATTTCTATTGTTTTATATCTTTGCAAATTTAGTGCTGTTTCTTCGCACAGTGTAGGTTTTGTTTGAAGACAATTTTTTGAAAAGTAATCTTTAACTGAAAATTTTTTTGTAAAATATATTTTAATCATGGTTTCCCCTCCCCCAATCCTTCCCCATACTCCCCCTTCTCTACTCACCCAAACTTGTGTTCTCTCTCTCTCTCTCTCTCTCTCTCTCTCTCTCTCTCTCACAAAAACAAAAACCCAAGAAACACACACACAAATAGAAATCAAAATAAACATGCAAAAGACCAATAAAACAAACGAAAAATCCAAACAAAGCAAAATGATACAAAAAAAAGTCTACAAAAATACTATTGAGTTTGTTTTGTGTTGGCCAGCCATTCCTGGGCACCCGGCATGCCTAAAGTGTAGTTAACAAACCCAGGGAGACACCACTGAAGAAAACTGATTTTTCTTTTGCCTTGAATATCAATTACAGACAGCTTCTTGGTTGGGGGTGGGAGGTGGTGTCCACTTCCTCTTTTCAGTGCTGGGATTCTGTCTGGCTTGAACCTGTGCAGGCTTTTGAAACTAACTGTTTTTAAAGCAATTCTTCTGATCGATTTTTTTAAATGTATAAGCAAATAGGATAATAGCCTACACATTTTTTACACCATTTCCGTAACCCTTTCTAGTGCTCATTTTGTTTATATTTTCTCTCTTTTCTTGATTGGCATATCACAGAACTAATCTTGGGTGTGACATTTTATACTTAGCTTTATAAAAATATCTTTTGGCTTGCCTTTGTTAATATTTTCTTGATATTTTAAAGAATATTTTACTTTTCTCAGTTCCTGATTGAGTGCTTAGTTATGTATTTTTAAGCCTTTATTGTTTTCTAATAATATTTAAGGCTAGGGAACTTTTAGCACCATTTTAACTACATCTGGCAACTGTTTATATGTCACTTTCACATTAGCCTAATTTTACAGTATTAGGACTAATTTGGTTTGACTTTGGAGGTGCGCATAGGGTGGGCATGGGACATGCTGAAGCAATCTTACACCCCAGGATCTTACACAAGCTCACTGTGCACTTTCCCTTACAGTTTTTAATTGCAGTTTTATTTCCTCTTTAATCATAAACAATTTAAGTCAGTTAAATTATCTTAGAACAATTTTAGAAAAAAATTGAGAAGAAAATTAAGGAGGAACTATAAACTCCTGTATATCATCCTACCTCCTCCCTTCAAGTCAGTTTCCTCTGTTATTGACGTCTGTATTAGTATAGTTATAACTAATCCAGATTTTTTTATTTTATTGAGTCTTAAAATTCTTTTATTGTTTCTTTTACTTATCTCCCCTCTAATCTGTGTTAATCTTTTTCCCCTGGTAATTTGTTTTTCTCTTTCTAGTTCTTTGAAATATGCAGGGTCTTACTTTATCCCACCTACCTCAGATTCTCTACCAATGGAATTACAAGAGCCCACCACCAAGCCCCATTTACTTGTTTACCTGGGTTCTGGAGATCAAATTCAGGTCTCCATGCTTGGAAGGAAGCATTCTCTGGAGGAGCTGGCTCCCCACCCCTGCTTTGCTTGCTTGCTTTTCTTGTCTTTTTCATCACATTTATATGTTTATAGTGTGTGATGATCAGAGACAACTTGAGGGTATCTGGTTATTTCCTTCTACCTTGTTTGTGCTCAGGATTGAGCTCAGGTGGTCAGGCCTGTTGGTGAGTGTCTTTATACCCCAAGCTATCTCACCAGCCCCTGGCCTTCTTTCTTAATGTGGATGTTAATTGGAATTAAGGTCTCACTGAGCAATATTTTTACTATATAAGCTTTCATGTGTTGCAAGTTTTACTTTCATTAATCTCTAACAAAATCTACTTTCTTTGGTGATTTCCTTTTTGACTCATTGGTAGTTTAAGACTGTTGATTTTCACAGGTTGATGTCTCTTCCAGTTTTCCTTGGATTACTGACGCCCATCTTCATTCCATCTTTGCCAGAGAGGATATTTCAAATGACTTCAATCTTCTGAAATACGTTGAGACTTTGGAGGGGCAACTATCTATCTGTCTATCTATCTCTAACTGTCTATCTCCAACTATTTGGAGGGTTTGTCCTGGACAAGGGTCCTTGTCCCTTTGCTGAGAGTGTGTGTTCTACTTCCTGTTGGTACAGTGATCTGTTTACATTTGGTTTGGCCTAGTTGACATACAGTAGTGTTCCATGGTGTCTTTCCCCTCTCTGGTCTGTTTTTCTATTCATTATCAAATGTGGCATAATAAAGTCTTCCATAATTATTATAGTCTGTTTCTCTTCAATTCTGTAAATGTTCTTTTCATTTACTTGAAGGCTCCCTTTGCTATTTATGTACATAAATGTTATCTCTTGGTGGATGACTCTTCATGGTGATATAATCTTAGGTTTTTGTCTTCTGTAGGTTTTTTACTTAATTCTGTCTAATATTAGTACAGTTACCCATCTCTCTTTTTATTATTATATGCAAAAATATTTTTTATCTTTTATTGTTATTATTATATCTTTGTGTGTTTGTGAACAATGTATGTGTTTTTGTATGTGTAAGTATTCATGAATTCATATGCATGTATATCATGGCATACCTCCAAAGATCAGAGGACACTCCCAAATGCTAGTGGTTCTCATCTTCCATCTTTGAAAAAGGTACCCTGGGTTTAGTTTGGTTTTCTTTTCTACTGGGTACATCAGGCTGCATGGCCCTGAGTTCCCAGGGATTCTTTCTCCATCACCCATCTGCCTTTAAGGTGCTGGAATTATAAACACATGCTGCAGTCTCTAGCTTTACATAGTTCTGAGGATAAAAACTTGGATTCTCATGCTTGCTTGGCAAATTCTTTACACACTGAGTCAACTCTCCAATCCACATCTTTCGCTTCCATCTATTTGTGTCTTTTCATCTAAAATAGTCTCTTCTAGACAGCATGTAGTTTGATCATTTGACTGTGTTGGATTGTTTGTGTTTGGTCAAGCTCTGCCCTCTATCTACTTTTATAGTACTTACAAATAAGAAAATACTTCTGCCATGTACTTCTTGATGTATGCATTTCTTGTACCATACCATACTTCTTTTTTAAAAGTTCAAGCAAAATAGAAATATCCTGGCTTAACAGTAGATGAATAATTATTAAAACTTGGGCAAAAAAACAGTCTAATGAACATATAAGTAAAATGCCTACAAGCATTATATTTTTTACCACGACACAACCTTATGCCATAATCACTTACAATAATTCATGTGACATTGTATTTGAAAATAAAGTCCAGAATACAAGTGAACTTGCTAGTGACTAGCCAGGTTAAAATGGCATTTAATCAAGAACACAGACAACAGAGAAATCCTATCAACCCAGTGCAGCTGAATCTGCTCAGATCTGATATTATTTTCTAGTTTTCACTGAAGAATTTGCTATGATAAATTAAAAATAACATCTCTGAATTATTAGAAAAGAAAAGATTAGGTATTACCTCTCATGTTATTATTATGAAATTTAAATATCTCTTTAGTAAAAGAAAAAATCTTTAAAGGAACATTAATCATTTCCATGCATTCACAATAGAAGGTCTATTTATGATTTTTAAATATTACTAAGAATCTGGTTGAGGGGCAGTTTGGACAATGTGGCTTTTTATATTAAAAGTTCACAAGAAAAATCAAGCCATCTTTTAATTTTGCTTTATTGTCAAATTAAATAAAGCAACTTTAAAATTCAATAGAAAGCAGTGTGTTTTAAGAAGTATTTCCAAAATTCAATCACTAAGCTTCTCTTCAGGAGAAAACACAAGCTAGTACAAATTATTCTAGCTTAACTTTAGAAGTAAAAATGCAAAATCAAATTCATAGTGCTATGATGTAAGATATTTCCTCCTCAGTATTGAAGGATTGCTTTTATGTTCTTAGATGATATTCTGTTCCATAGGTTGATTCAACTACTCTGGTAGCTTGGCTGATCAGCATCCTTCTCAATAGCATCTTGTTTGCATTGGAGATGTCCTGACGTCATTGTCACTTTCTGTAAACTATTCTGTGAATGCAAGCTGACAACTATCTGGAGTAGTTTGTTGGCGGCTGCCTGACTCAGCAGCTAACAACACTTTGTAAGCATAGTCAAAGCGTGTCTGCAGGAGTCCATCTTCTCAAGAGAAGCCCCATCCCTGTCATGCACTGCTTGAGACATCCTAGTGAATTTGGTTCCCAAACACCATCCCATCAATTAGGGAATGCTTCTGCAAGATCTTATAAACCACTCTCCCACCAGGTGGTGGTAGTGCATGCCTTTAATCCCAGCACTCTGTAGGCAGAGGCAGGCTGATCTCTGTGAGTTCGAGGCCAGCCTGGTCTACAAGAGCTAGTTCCAAGACAGGCTCCAAAGCTAATTCCTTACTTCCACCTTCTGTGTTTGACTCTTTGCATTACACCATTTTAGCTCCTTCTCATTTTTCTCTTATAATTTTTAAAAGATGTTTTCTTAGGGGTTCACATAGAGATTAAAATAATTTAATTGAATTGAACTAATTCACTTAAATTAGTTTTAGTAACATCCATAAACTACAGAATACTATTAGTTTAATGCCTTGTGTCTTCTTGCAAGTTATTTTTATATATTATAAGCTCATGTAGAAAATAAAATAGAGAAATTATAAATAAAAACCGAATCATGCTGGAATTTCTGTTTATGTAGTTGACCGATTTTACTAAAGTTGTTGTTTCTTGATATGGTTTCAACTCTAGTGGGCTTTTAAAAATTCCATCTTGGGCTGGAGAGATGGCCCAGAGGTTAAGAGCATTGCCTGCTCTTCCAAAGGT
>LOJH01005381.1:21576-34268 GCA_001685095.1 Ellobius talpinus | reverse complement strand
TTTATTAACCAATGAAAGTAACACATAGACAGATGACCCTCCTCCATCACGTGACATGTGTAATTGCCAGGAACACACCAGCAATTGTACCTCACGGCACCTGCTGCACACACACCCACTCCTGGTAGTGAGGGGACCTGCTCTAAGCAGGAGAACCAAAGTTTGGATACCCAGCATCCACACAAATCAAAAATGTTGTCATGAGCCTGTAGCCCCCAGTGCTGGAGAAACAATGGAGAGGAGAGGCAGGGGGCAGGAGGATGAAGCCCCAGGGCTTGCTTGGCAGGCAGTCTAGCAGGTCTGTGAACTTCAGGCTCAGGGACAGGCCTTCTCCCCAAAAATAAATTGGAGAGCAACAATGTTGATCACTGACCTTTAGTCTGTGCCCCCCCATGCGTTGCTCCTGTACAAATTTTAAAAATGCTTCTTTGTGGGCTTTAGGTAGATTATTTGTAAACAATATTGATATGCTTGTGTGTAATCTGTGGCACTCTGTAAAAGTTATCTTTATTAGAAATTATGTAGCTGTGGTCAGAAACCAGACCTATCTTTGTAATTACGATACTTTCTTCTGCTATGATAAGACACTATGATCAAAAGTAACTTATAGAAGAAACAGTTTATTTTGGCTTCCAGTCCCCCAGCATTAAGGTCGGTAATGGCAGTGACAGCAAGGTAGTGGGTGACTGACATGGTGACTGGAGCTGGAAGCTAAGAACTGAGGGCTCACATCTTGGAACTACAAACAGGAAGCAGAGAGCAAGCCCACCATTAGTGACAAACTCCCTCTGACAAGGCCAAGCCTCCTGAGCTGACCCAAACAGTGCCACCAACTGGGGAGCAAGTGTTCAAATGCCCCCAAACTATGGGGCCATCTCCTTCAAATCACAGTAATATAAACAGTATAATCGGTAGTATAAATTTTGGACATGACCTGACACTTTTATTGAAAACTCTGGGCAGAAATGGAGTTCACCGTGGCTCATGCTTAGGTAGCAACTCTTCTCAATGGGACCTACAACTGGCTACCCGACTCCTACTCCCATCACTATCAGCTCTTCTTGCCCTTCCGGAAGCCTGGGGATCATTTCTGAACACACAAGCCTTATCTTGTTCTCATCAAAGTCATCAGGAGCTATCAAGTAGGGGAAAAGGGAATCTGAGTCCTTATTGCCATTTTTATTGCCTTTCCCCCTTAATCCTTATCAGCATTCTTAAAAAAAAGTCATTGTCCCGCACCTCAGCAATTTAAATTTACTTCTTTTTCCAATCTGTTGCCAACTAACCCTGAAGGGGACTTTTGACCTGGTTCTTCTCATGACCTTTCTCTAAGATTTTGTTACTTACTTCAGTATTTTTCAGATTCTATGCATATTTTAGGTTTCCTGAGATTCTCCTCAGGCTAGTGGAAAAGCCAAGGGCTGCTCTAACTATGGCAGTCACATTATCTGTGGTTGTTTTACTTTGTTTCTGTTTTTTGATGATAAACACAAAGGCTCATTCTTAAAGTCACTGACAGGTTTTAGATTTGACAGTGTCCCAGAGAGGTGTTCTCTCTCCTCCCTGCCTTAGCGGGGCCTCTGACTTTTCCATCACTACCCCTGTATTGCCTCACACTTAATCTCAACCTATAATTTCATAAGGCGTGTTTGTATGTAAGAACCCCCACTTTATGTTCACAAATGAAGTCTGTCTTTATCTAGGGCATAAGGATCTGTCTCACACTGTTATCCTTTGCCATATTTAGGCCATTTACATTTAGTGGAATGATCGACACAGTAATGCTTAAGTCTGTCTTGTGTCTGGAACTGATACTGGCGATGATAAATCAGTTTCTCTTATGGAGTCTCACTGGCTGGGCATATTAACCTCATTTCAGGGAAGGCCCCCTACCTGGAAGTTGTCGGCCAACACAGAACTCAGAGGTATTTCTGTAGAACTTTTGTCTCATTTTATTTGGTTTGGGTATTTTTTGCCTTATTAGTCTTTCACTTACTTTGATTTCCAGTTTTCATGGGGATTTTTTGTTGTTGTTGCTTGATTTTTGAGAGAAAAAGAGCCTAAAAAGTTGGGTGGGTAGGGAAGTGGGGGTGATCTGGGAGGAATTGAGGGAGGGGGAAATATGATCAAAATTTTTTGTGAAATTTTTTTTCAATAAAAATAAATCTGTAGTTCATTTGCCCTGTTACCATCCCAACCCTTTCATTGCTCTCTCTTGGATTTCATGTCTTTTGGTTCTAGCTTATTCACGCCCCCATATAAGAAGTCACACTGGAGTTTACAAAACAAGTCTCGTTGTATCACAGACTTGACTTTGCAATGACAGAACAATGTTTACACATAATGAAAGAACGGAAATGTTACATTTATGTTTCTTCTATGCTTCCTAGTGCTATTCTGCAGATGGAGTGAAATATTTGCCAGATTTATTTAAAAATTAAAAAATCTGTGTAGGTGTGTGTGTTTGTATGTAGGTACATGAGTGTAGGTACCCAGGGTGACCAGAGATGCTAGATCCTCTGGAGGTGGAGTTACAGATGTTGTGAGTCACCTGACATGGATGCTGGAAACCAAACTTGGGTCCTCTGGTGTAGCAGCAAGTGCCCTTAACCCCTGAGCCATTTCTGCAGCTCTGAAGTAAAATGTTTTATTGCTACCCAGTGATATATTGTGAGTCACTTTTGCTTTAGCGATTTGTTTTGCCTTAATTAATTGATGTGCATGCTGGGGACTGAACCCAGGGTTTGGCGTATGCCTGGCAAGCACCCTTCACTGAACTGCATGCTTAGCCTGCCGGTTAACTTTGGGAAAACCATTTAAAATGAGAAACATTTCTCTCCATGCTCACTGTTCCTGGTGCCCTTCACTTGACTGTACGGATGCAAGTTTTCAGTTTCCTGATGGCTTTTCTACCTGAGAACCCTTTAATACTTCTCTCTTGCTTTTGTGCTGCAGATTTTGTCAGTGATAAATTGTTTCACATTTGGTCTGTTCTGAAAAATTTTTACTTTGCTTTTTCTCCCCCAAAGCCACTGTCTCCGAATATAGAGTTCTAGAGCTGCAGCTTCTTTTGTTCGTTTTTTGTTTGTTTGTTTATTGAGTTTTCCAGTAACCATTCCATCTTGGGCCCTGCAGTCTTAGATGCGACATCCACATTCATTTTACTCTTTGTTTCTCCGTGTGCAGTTAATCATTTTCTGTTACTTTAAAAACTTCATTACCGTTGGGTTCAGCAGTTTCTGTTGGATTTTGGCACGCACACGTCTGTGTTTGCTTGAGAAAACAAGGATCTGTTTGCTTCTATCTGTAGTCTTACCAACTTTAGAAGACATGCTGGCCTTTGTGTCTCAGTCCTGCACAGATGCCAGCTCTACTAAGCTAGACACATTGGTGACTTTCCATCAGTTGCTGAGGCTTTGCTCACCCTGTTGTCGTCATTAGACTGTGTTTTGTTGTCTGTGCTTCTGCTGGAGAGATTATGCACCCATTTGTTCAAGTTTACTGGTCTTTTTTTCCTACCTGTAGGATCTGTAATCTATAGGTCCAGCCCAGAGGATTTGTTGGTTTAGATCCACTTGTCTTTATTTTTTTACTTTCTGCAGTTTCTGTGGTATGAAAACATTAACTGGAAAATTATAAAAATAAACAATTTTATAAGGCTGCATGTCATTCTGCATAGCATTGTGTGAAAGCTTTTGTCTGCCCTGCTTCTTCCCATTTTCCAGGTCATTCTTTACTTTGGATTTATCCCCCCCCTTCTTCCTTTCATGATTAAGCTGGGCTTTTGTTCTGGGAAGGAAGTGTTTGGGTGAAGTGCTTTTCTCATCATGGTCTATGAAGAGCACTAGGACTGTCAGCATGGTTATCACTAGTAAAAGCCTTGGTCATAGGCCAGGTTTAGCGGTGCACACACCTTTAATCCCTGCAGTGGGTAGACAGAGGCAGGCGAATCTCTGAGTTCAAGGCCAGCTTGGTCCACAGAGTGAGTTCCAGGACAGCCAGGGCTACATAGTAAGACAAAACAAAACAAAAAACAACAATAACAAAAAAAAAACAACCAAACAAACAAACAAAGAGCCTCTTCTGGCTTGAGGGAATAGCTTTCAGATTTCTCCCTATTAAAATGTTCTTTTTCCTGTTCATTTTCTGTCTCACAGTGAGTGAGCCAAAACACTAGGGGAACTGACGCTGGCCCAAGCTCACTAGACACTTACTGTCCAGGCTTTGTCTAGGCTGGCTTATGTAGACATCCTAAGCTCGGCATATACCCAGACCTTAGAGTCCTGGAACAAAAGCAGGTGTCATACAGGAACCACATGTGTATAATTTAGGTACGGCGAGCCGCTCACGGTAGTTCAGGAATAGTGGGGCACTCTGAAAACCTAAGTTCTCAGATGTCATTCAGAGGCCAGGCTTGCCAGGCATCCACTCAAAGGGGAGCATTCAAGCCTCCTCCTCCTTGCTGCACAGTGGAAGATTTTCCTCTTCTTCCTATTTATTTGCCCAGTAGTTTATTTATATCAGCGTCTTAGTCATTTTGTGTTGCTATAATTAAACAGAAGCGAGGATTTATTTGTTCTGACCCCGAAGGCTTGGAAGTTCAAGACCAGAAGCCGCATGTAGTTTGATCCTCCCTGCTGGTAGAGATGCCCTGTAGAGTCCCAGGGGCTGCAGGCCACCACTAGTTCAGAATCTCCTACTTGGAGCCCCACCTCTTGAGACACTGCTGCCTTGCGGCATTAGGAACCCACCCACACAGCCTCCTTTAAACTTACCTCCCAAACTTGGCCTCTTCCTCCTTTGCCGCTCCTCCATCTTGTTTGTTTTTAGCTCTTTCTTTCCTGACCCTGCAGAATATTCTGTTTTTTTTCTTGTGTATTTCCTGCCTTGGCTCTGAAACCTGACCATTTATCCAAGGAGCTCTTGCTTCTGGTTGGTAGTGATGCTTTAAGACATCAAACCCTTCCTTGTAGAAACATTGGGCAATACGAAGAAGGACGGACGAGATAGAGGTCAAGAGTGAGCGCAGCTAGAATCCAGTGCCAGCTAGCGGTACGGACCCACACCATCAACATTTTGTTTTTTAAATGAAGTCCCAAAGCAAAACAGGAGGCTGTTTTTGCAGTTTTTTTTCCCATGTTGCATTTCATATCTGGTAATTATGTAACGGACCCAAGAGCATCTTTCTTCTCGAGCCTTTCAACCTCTCCTCCAGGCTCCAGCAAAGAGGAGAATCTCCTGAAGAGGCTGGAATCTGGGGGAGCTGTGGAAGTCTCCAGGAGTGGAAGGATATTTGACATTTTCCGGAGAGAAGCTCCGTTAGTTTTGCTCTCTTCCATGTGTGCTAATTTTGGACACCAGTGTTCAGAGTTTTTGAGATGCCGGTGAAGCTCTTACTATGAGGACGGATCCATGTACTTGAGTCCTTTCCTAAAATGAGTTAGTAGTTGAGGAATTCTCTCAGAACCTGACTTTCCAGTGCAGAGTGTGATATTTTAAGTTAACTCAGACTTCTCCAAGTGCCAGGGAACATTTTGTTCAGGTCTCTCCTCCCTTCTAGAGAGCAGGGTTCTGTATGCTTTCCTGGGGGTTTCCTGCTGTTTTGTTGTATGGAGTCTACCTTCTGCTAAACTGTAGAGTCTTTTGAAAGGGCACTGATTTAGTGGGAACCAATTAAAAGGAAGGGGACACCTACCTTCCAACAAACACCTGGAGGGCAAGAGACCCAGCATGGTCATCATTTGTACCTGTGTTTGCTGCAGTATCTAGCCTGCGGTGGGAGGGTGGCAGCAAAAAGCCATGGTTTTAAAAAGGTGGGTCTCTTTTTTAAACATGTGTTATTTTAAAACATTCTTTGAGAATTTCTTTCCCACCACCTCCCAACTTTGTGCCCTCTTCTGTTTGTTTTACTGACCACCTGCCAAATTCAGTGCTTCCCATACAGTCATTGGTGTGGGGCCACCTACTGGAGTGTGGTCAGCCTACCAAGGGTCACACCCTTAAAGGAAACGGACTCTTTCTTTCCCAGAAGTCATCAACTGTCAATAGCTGCTCAGTTGGGTGTGGGGGCTCATGAGCCCCTCCCCAGTCAGTGCTGGATGTTGATTGGCTGGCTCTTGAGAAGTTCTTCTGTAGGGAACCAGGGCAGCTGTTAGCTTGTGAGCAAAGTGCTTCCATCACGTCCAGAAGACACTGTTTTGTCTGAATCCTCTCCGACATCCAACTCTTGGAATCCTTCCGCCCCATCTTCCACAATGGTCCCTGAGCCTTGGGGGAGGCATATGATATAGATGTCCAGTTTGTGTCTGGGAACTCCATTGGTGCTGTCTGAGGGCTGTACTAATGATATGTGTATAGAGATATGACTATATAGAGGACAGTTTGATAGTATGTGTATTTGACAGAGCAGTTGTAGGCTTTTCCCTGGGACCTATGAGCTCCTCAGCCCTGGTTCTTGGCCAGATTTGCAGTACCAGGCTTATGTTTCCTTTTGTAGAACAGGTTTAAATCCAGTCAGAAAGTGGTGGTTACTCCTGTAACATTTGTGCCACTATTGAACCCATGGGCATATCTTGTCATGCCAGTGATTATTACAGTTCATAGGATTCAAGCTGGGTAAGACTGCTGATGACTTTTTTCGCCCAGCTGCTCCCCCCAGTACAGTGAAATCTAGCAGCAAGGAGGAAGCTCACAGATCAATGCCAACTTGATTTCTTCATGTCCTCTGATCAAAGTCAGCAATAGGGTTTTAAGACAAATGGGAATTTCTTGTATTATAAAACATGATTTCCATAGCCTGAAAAATTGTAGCCTAAATTGGGAAGAGGAGTATAGCTAAGGTAAATGACCTGAATTAGACGCCTCTGCTTTGCCAAGGCTACACCTTCTAGAAACAGTTCTGTCGTTGTCTTCATGGCAGTGACATGAAAATATTCATACATACATATAAGTCAGAGGATTCCACATTTACAAAATGGAAAATGAAAATCTGGTGTCTCTGGTAATCTGAAAACGTTGCAATAGGCTCTAGGCTATGTCTTGGTTGATGTAATTAATTAGCAGTTTAACAAGAGAGTACTACTCACTTGAAGAACAATGGCAGTATCATTATTTGTGTAACTTAAAAAGAGGATTAGTCATTGAGGGATCGAGAAAGAAATTGGAGCACAGCGGGACTCTTCTGCGGCCTTCTAAAAGGATTGCTGGGTGTGTATGTGCCCCCCCCCAGCTAATAGTTTGGTGGTTTGGAAAATAAAAGCATCAGAAGATGTAGAAAGGAAATACTCTATTAAGTAAGTATTGCTATGGTGTTTGTGATCAGGACTCAAACGAATAACACTGTTTATTGTGTTCTTTATACTTTCGAATAAGGTTTGGCTAGAACCAGGCTCTGCTCGTATGCTAGATTAGTCAATATATAAATGGAAAGTGCCATTTCACCTGTACTGTTTTTATAGCGAGCTTCTGATATAAATGGAATGTGTGTGCATGCATGTGCACATATATGTGCACCTGTGCACATATACTGATTAGGTAAAATAGAAACTTCAGATTCTGGCTTATTCTTTTATATCTAAATAGACAGATTTAAAAAGGAAACAATCCGTTCGTAAAGGCACGAGAAAATTACCTATTATTTACCCCTTTCTCCTGAAGTCACCAGACTAAGTTCTGTATGACACTTGTATACTTCTGAAGGTTTATTAGGAGTGAATCTCACTTACTTTTATAGGATGTTGTAGTCAAACAGTGTCAAGTTGCTTTTCAGTCTTGGATTGGATGAGCCCAGCACAACAGGGGCAGCAAGAACATGGCAGAGTACTGGATGTCGTGTACCAAGTGGTTAGTTGCTATGCTTCAGTTCCGAGCCTTGGTGTTTAATGCTGTCGTTTGTTTGGGTTCAGGTCTCCATCCTCCACAGACTCTGTTAGCAGTCTGATGAAGAGAGGATTGTGTAGTGAAGTTACTTTGGGGAATACTGTAATTAAGAACAAAATGCAAACTGATTTTTGTAAAACATGTAGTCTTTGTAGCACTGTGTCTGTTCATTGTTAATATACAAGAATAGGATGTGGTAGGATGTTGGGCTTTTGGACTGTGGGATGTCGTTTGTTCATTTAACATCTGGATGCCTTGGTTCTTCTTTGAGGGGAAACCCTGCTCTTAGCTGACCTTTAATTTTTTTATAAAGCTGGAAGCAAATGACAATGCTGTGGAGTTGGGGTTTGCGCTTGGTCAGCTTTGGCGTCTCAGCATGGGATTATGGTTCCATGTTGGCATGCCACATGTGGTTGGGGTTCCATGTCGGCCAACCCCGTGTCCTGGGGTGGAGTTGGGTTCCATGTCAGTCAGCCCTGTGTCCTGGGGTGGAGTTGGGTTCCATGTTGGCCAGCCCTGTGTCCTGGTGTGGAGTTGGGTTCCATGTTGGTCAGTCCTGTGTCCCGGTGTGAAGTTGGGTTCCATGTTGGTCAACCCCGTGTCCTGGTGTGGAGTTGGGTCCCATGTTGGTCAGCCCTGTGTCCTGGGGTAGGTTTGGGTTCCATGTCAATCAACCCTGTGTTCTGGGGTGGGGTTGGGTTCCATGTTGGTCAGTCCTGTGTCCTGGGGTGGGGTTGGGTTCCATGTCGGTCAACCCAGTGTCTTGGTGTGGTGTTAGCCTCCATGTTGGTCAGCCTTGTGTCCTGGGTGTGGGAATGGGTTCCATATTGGTCAGCCCTGGGTCCCGGTGTGGAGTTGGATTCTCAGTTGGTCAGCCTTTGCTCCCCTAGTTTAGATTTTCTTGTTAGTTTAGGAATTGGAATGGTCCACATTTGTATCAGATTTCTTAAACTATTCTAAAAACAAAAAGAAACAAAGCAAAAAGCTCACACAGCTTCAGACATCTGCCCCCGCACTGTTACCACTGAATATGTCTTAATGAATGTGATTGTCCTCTTGTACGTAGTGGATGGTGTTCATGCATGGAAAGATGTTATTTTAGCCTAGCAATTTGACCGCGAGTGAATTTATTCATTTATGACTTTGATAATTGCAGTTATTCTCTGTGGTACTTAAAGAATGCAATAATGCAGATGGCTTGCTACAAATGTATTTCTGCATATGAGAAGGGACACCTCTGAACACATGCCTCTTGTCCTCTAAAGATGCAGTAAACCGATTGGGGTGAAAGTGCTTTTTTCTTCTGATATTGGCATGAAATGTTATTTGTTTTGGTTGTGCAACGTCTCTGTCATTTTAAAGAGCAGTTATGCTTTTGACAGTGTATTTTCATCTGAGAACCTCTTCCATAGAATGAATTTGTCCAGATGCTTTTATCTTTATCTGACCAGGGGATACTTTGGCTGTTCACTGACATTCTGGCTGTCGGTCTTTCATGGGAACTGAATGCTTTATTAAGAATAGAAAAGGCTACTTTCAAACAGCCTGCTTACCTGACTCTTAGCTCTTTAGAAGAAGTTGCATGCACCAGAAAACAGCTTGGTCCTGAGCTGAGCGTTTCGAGCTGCCAGAGGAGGCTCAGGCAGTGTTCATGACATCATCTTTCATTCCATTAGGCAGCATTATCTCCAGTGGGGTGAGTGGCCCCGTGGACTCTGTCTCATCGTAAGCATGCTGTACAAAACCCACGATGGTGGGGTATGGATCAGGGCGGAAAGAATGTACTACTCAAGTCCCCTAGGAGACTGCCACCCCCCACACCCTGCCACCACCCCTTCGAGGAGGACACCAGCATTAAAGGAAGACATTAAAGATCTTATAGCTAATTCATTCTAAGAAACTGTTTTCAAGGCCCTTTGCCTGTGAGGAAAGTTGGCATCGAAGGGCAGGGAGCAGCAGCTTGTGCCTGTTTCCTGGCAGCCCCGATGAGCTGCAAGCTCCTCAGACTGGCAATCTGAATGCAAACTGGGCAGGTCTTGTTGGCCACATGCAGGTCGGCACAGAGAAAGGTGAGGCTGTCCTTCAGGGCACTTGTAATCAACTTGTAAGCTTTAATTCAGCTGGGCACCTCATCTGCATCGAGCAGCGCTTCCACTATAGTTGTGCGTCACCGCGAGACTGCATGGTAATGAAGCCGCGGCACTGTGGGCCAGAACTCTGCCTGCCCGAGAGAGGCAGGAGGACAGCGGCTGGGAGTCAGAGCCACAGAATTGTTGCTGCCGCTACTGCGGCCGCCGCCGCTGCCACCACTGCCACCGCTCCTGCAGCCAGCCAGACACAATGTTGAGTCTACAGGATTCTGTGTGTTTTGAAATTAGCATAAAGTCCTTGTTAAAGTTCTGGAGCAGCAGCTGTGAGTAGAGAGATGCCTGATTGGGGAAATGCTGAGTTGTGAATATTCTTGCCATTCCTTGCATGCCTTCTCCCCAGACCCATCCAGATAGAATCAGAGCCTTGAAAGTACCCTGGAGAGCGTGCTCTCGAATGGCCATCGGTCAGATGCGAATCTTGAGGTGCACACGTGTGGCGGTTGCGATTTGGGGAGTTAGGTTTTCCTTGATGAAATTTGCCAGCCTCGGGCTTGTTGTTGAGTGTGTTATTCCGGCAGAGTTTCCCAGAATCCATCAAAAATGGGGAAGGTCACGAGTCAGCCGGGATTCCTGCAGGGTTGTGGGGTCCAGGACCGCTCCACAGTGCTGTTAGCCCCGAGCGTGTGTGCAGCAGCATCGGCTGTCTCCAGGCAGCAGGCAGTTTCACAGGCTGGCAGTAACTTTCCCCTGCTGTAACTGAAGTTGCAGCGGGCGGTCGTCATATGTGCTTGAGTTTATGAGAAAGAGCACCAGGAGAATATATTTCCAGTTCACTTAAGTCGGGAAGCAAGTGCCACTGAGCCGTGATCCTCCCTAAGTCCTTTCCTCAAATGATTTGGCAGAAATACTGGTTTCATTTGGTATGTTTTTCAGTGGTTAGGTTACTTTTGCTCTGAAAAACCCTCAGAGCACTTACGATAAGATTTATCATCTCTGACTCTTTACTCTGCGGCCAAAGTAATCATCACCATCAACTTAGGAGATCAGAGTAATGAATTGTGCGAGCTCCAGTCTTGTTATCAGGATTGTTTTATGCAAAGAAAATTGAAGCATAGAAAAATCGTGACTCTCCCAAGGTCATGTAGGTAGCAGAGAGCTGGGGGCATAGAATCCTGTCGATCTCGCTTCCAACTGTGCTGCTGGTGCCCAAGTAGCCTAATGAATCAAACATGAGAGATTAAATTTAAAGTCTTTCCTGCCCGGATCTTTATGAAAACACTTATTTAATGGAGTTTTGTTTCATAAGCAAATGAGATGCAAGTCCAAATGTTGACATGAAGGAGAGCTCACTGCAGACAATCTGAAGGGTCTGCCTAGCCTGGCTCTGTGTTTTGACTTCATTGATTTCTGGTCTGTAAGTAGTTCTTTTCACACGCAGATGCCACCTTGCCCTATGGCAGGAAACTGTTAGTTTTAGGAAAGTTTTCAAGTGAGTGAACACAGTTGAAATATTGGGGGACTCATGGAGGTTGATAGAGCTCCGTATTTAGATAGCTCAGAGTTAGTAATCTTTCTGGCTTCCCCTTCTCCTGTCCTCAGCACACACTTACTTATCTATAGCGAGATGACTGAAGGCGTAATTAACACACTCACGTAGAAGAACAGCCTATTATGTCATAGCAGCTGCTCACAGAGCAACTTAGTATACTTATCTGTCCCGCAGCCAGGCACAGCCACAGCCAAATCTGGTTTAGTCATGTTCCCTGAATCCGAGAGTGAACCCAAAGCAGATGCTCACGAAGCCTCGGGTTTTAGCTGTGCCGGTAGGAGAGAGATTCAGTGGATGGGTAACCCATTGCCCTTGGGCATTCATCGTGCATATTGAAGATGGTTTCAGAGTTACAAAGCAATGTGTTAATATTGAAAATATATTGCTAGTGTCAGTGTTTAGTAAGGCCCCAACCATGTCCGTCTGAGGCCTGGGAAATGGACAGGTGTTTTTAATTTGACCAGTATCAGTGTATGTCAGCACAGAAGGGACAGGGGTATTAAGGCCTGGGAGAGGATAGTAGCCGGCTGTCTCTTTCCAGGGATGCTTTTATTACACCAACACTTTTGAATCAGCCAGCATGGATTGAGTGTGTACTGTGGGATCCAGAAGGAAGCGGATGGGTCTTTGCTCTCTGTGAGCTTAACTCGGGAGAGGATGCCTGCCATGACAGTTACAGTGAGGGAGAGGTGACATGCATACCCCCACGACTACCAACTGATGGTGGCGGGTGAAATGACCTGGGAGGACAGAGGTGGAAGAAGTGGCATTAACACAGGGGTAGGGGATACATAGAGCCAGGAGGCTTTTCAGTGCTTGTTTTGGAGTACTGGGATATTCCCTAGGCTCGCAGACAGGCTTGGCATCCAGGACTTTGTGACCCAGAGACTAAGGTTTGTTAGTAAGCCCCTTCACTCCACTCCTTTAGTCATGGCCCAAACTTGTCCCTCCACCTTCTGAGTTTTCTTGTGATCTCCTGGCTGTTCTGGCATGTGCATTTGTGTGCACGCGCGTGTGCGCGCACACACACACACGCACACCCTCCCAGTGGGCAGGGACATGGCCACCTGGATTATCTCCATCATATCCTTTTTACATCCTGTTTGTAGCTTGTTTGCTGCTTGTAACATGAGGGGCCCTGCTTGTTGGGGTTTCTGTCCCACCCGGTACCCCAC
>LOJH01005381.1:10719-21501 GCA_001685095.1 Ellobius talpinus | reverse complement strand
TTATTTAAAACGTGATTGACAGATTACAGACAATTCTCCCGCACCAGCTGCTAAAGGTTCTTTTTTAACTGCCTTCCCTTAAAGTCCTTTGCTTCCCTACCACAGTCTTTCTGTTCCCTGTAGAATAAAATTTTCTCTCACGTAGCTTCTGTCCATTCCATCTGTCCTTGCCATTCTCACCCCACTCTGGGAGTGTGCTCTGCCTTTGTGGCTGGTCCCTTCCCCCTCCACAGTGCACCCCATCCTGTCTGCTTTGCATGGAACACGTCATCTTCATCACCCATCCTTTAGTCAGCCATTGCTGCATCTGTCCTGTGCTTCCCTTTAGGCATTGTTGGTCATTGCCACCCCCTCCCGCCCCTCCCTCTCAGCTACTTGATTGTGCTCTCCTCTGGGTATAGATTGGTTGTCTTTTTGTTTTTCTTTGTATACTTATTGCTTCATTGTGCTGTAGGAAATGTCTGAGCACCTAACAGAGCAGGTAAAGATGTAGTCATTTTTGTTGGAATAAATTAACAAATAGCATAGAAGATAAGAAGGTAAATATATGGCCCGTCTCCTGTTACCTGATTATTAAATTACATGCTCTGGACACATGTTCTTATGAACGGAGCTAATGGACCCCATAAGCTATATGTATATACATACATGCATGCACATATATCTATACATATCTATACATATATAGTAATAATTGAAAAGGTAATGAATTGGGATTGGGAACATGGTGGAGCTGTGGGGTGAAGGTGAGGTAGATGTAGTGTTCATGTAAGATGTTCTCAAAAAGTAAAATACATAAAAAAGAATAAACAGAAAAAACTTAAAAGTTTAGAAAATACTGTATGTTAACACTCCCCTCAGGGGAACAAGTCCTGAAGCAAAGTTGTGTGAAACCATACCATGGTAATCTAAAAAAAATAATAATTTATTACATTCCATTTAGTGAATTTCTTGGGGAGAGCAGAGAACAACTGGATTTGTTAGATAGCTTAAAAAGAAAAGGAGATGAAAAAGAAATTCCACGAAATTTTTATTTCAAATGTTACTCTCATCCCCCTCAAGAGTAATGGAAAAAGAAAGAAAAATCTCGCGTTTTTCCGACTCGCTGGACCTTAACCACAGTGCCTATCATTTAATAGACCTTATTTACATGATGTGCTTGCCTGGTTCCTGGTAGGCCAGTTGCTACGTTGGGTTCTAATGGCAGAGGCCCTAGTGCGGGACTGCTTAGCTGGCGGAATGTCCATGCTGCCCTGCTGAAGTTTGCTGAGAGCTGAGCCTTTGTCTTTCGGTAACAATGAAGCGGCATTTGTATGGCCTAAATTCAGGGTTTTGACTCTGCGCCAACACTGTGAGGCATCACTCCTTTAAACAACAGCAGCAACAACAACAGAGTCAGGGACATTCTGTGAAACCAGCTGCACAGAGAGGGGGTTGTTCTTTAAGAGCTTGGTAGAGTCCCCCCTCTCCCTCCCAAACTGATAAGGCCAGGCAAGCTTCGACCTCTTCCATTATTATCTGTGGCATTGGTGAAGGTGGCAAATGTGTGGACAGCACCTACTGTGAACGTATTTTTAGAATTATCTCTGCTTACATAATCTTACATGGCAGCTAGTATTTCAAAGGATTCCATTTTTATCACAGACAGTAGAAGAGATAAATTGACCCAGTTTAACCATCTTGTACATTAGAGTGTGAATTCGATATGGTGTGTTAAGGGACTAAATTTGCATAGATTGCTTGGATTGGCACAATGGAGTAAGTCTTAAATAGCTTTTAGTACTCAGAAATGTTGTTCCTGGATCACAGATAGAGTCTCTCCCACCCACATTATACTTTCTATCTAAATTTGTTAAAATCATAATGGTCTTTGAAATAAAACTTTGTATTTATTGCAGAACTTTGGGGGCCTGGTATCATGTATAGTTTGTGTGTTTGTGTGCATGTACATGCATGAACTCATGTTATATACACATATTCATAAGGCCCCATTCAATCACGATGGCCTGATGAGGAATACCCTAATTCGAAAAATAGCTCAGTCATGGTATAATTTACTTTCTGTCCTGTTGCTACTCTAGACACTTGGTATAATAGCGTCATACAGTGTTGCAGCATGTATTGGTACTTCATACCTTTATGGTTGAATAAGTTCCATTGTATGAACAGCGAATATAGCACATTTTGAATATCCATTCATCAGCTGACAGATTTCTGATTTTCTGTTTCTTTAATAATTATTTATTTAATTATTTAATTATTATTTAATAATTATAATTTAATAATTATTATTTAATAATTTTCTGTTTCTGAAGATAGCCTAAAGAACATTAAGGCCCCTTGCCTGCCCTCCAATCCTACATACCTACATACTTCCTTTAATCTTTCATATTTTATTAGGGACTTCTGGTCCAGTGCTGCTTGAGCAAATTTTGAAGGAAGAGTTAGCTAGCAGCAGTTCAGGAAAAGCATAGATGGACAGAAGAGCTATCTAGTGCAGGAGACTGGATGGGTTGTGGCTGACTTGGCTGGAGCGTCTGGAGTGGGGAAGAGTGGGGGCCAAGGCTGGATTGGTAGCTGGGGCTAGACCACAGAGGATCTTGAAAATCTTCTTAGGGATTTTGATTTGAAACTAAATGGGGAACCATTGATGGTCCAGGCAGTTTAGTCAAGTGTCCATTTGAGTTAGAATGGGGATGGGAGAGGGCGGAGAGGCACACTGTGTGTCCCTATGAGTTAGAATGGGGATGGGAGAGGGCGGAGAGGCACACTGTGTGTGGCTGTGAGTTAGAATGGGGATGCAAGAGGGCGGAGAGGCACACTGTGTGTGGCTGTGAGTTAGAATGGGGATGGGAGAGGGTGGAGAGGCACACTGTGTGTCCCTATGAGTTAGAATGCTTCTGTAGTAGGTGCGTGAGAGGAAAGTTAAACAGAGGGCAGTGTCTTTATGTGACAGACAAATATATAATTATTTTATGGAAGATACTCTTCTAAGTCCATTACAGAATGTTAGCTCATTTAGTCATGGATGCAAGACGTATTGAAGAGGTAGAACATTAAGTCTTGGCTGTGACATGGGAGGTGCTGGGTCTTGTCAGCGAGGTTCCTCTGAGGCCATTCTGTAGGGTGGCGATAGCCATACGTTTCAGTGATTTACCTGTTGAGACTGCATGTTGGTTATAGTGAAAATAATCAACCCCTCCCTGCTTGTTGCCCAAATACCCTATCATCCCTGCAGAGAAGTCTTTATTTTAGGAGATGGATCCTAGACAGGAAGCCAGCTCAGTGTTCCGCTGGGTGTGAGCTCTTTGTGATGTGTTTCTGATAGGACTGGCCTTAGGAGTCAAGCCTGCTTTTTTTTTTTAAATATTCTAAATACTTAAACAAGACCTACCTCATTTGATTAAAAAAGAAGATTGTGGTTTTTAAGAAGTATAGCCAGTTACTTATTGAATGTTTATGTTTATTATTTTTTTAACCTGCTAAATTTTAGAGTAACAACAGAGTATAAAAATGAAATACAAAAGCTGGGCCTTTAATCCCAGCACTCAGAGGCAGAGGCAGCCGAATCTCTGTGAGTTCGAGGCCAGCCTGGTTTACAGAGCAAGTTCTAGGACAGGCTCCAAAGCTACACAGAGATGTCTTGAAAAACCAAAAAAAAGAGAGAGAATGGAATACATAATCAGGAAACTCTAACAAGAATGCCACCGCATTTGTGGGTGACTGAGACTCTGCACAAAGTTCAGTGTGGTATCCCTGTGAAATTTTGGGTGCCTGCTTCGTAAAGCATAGCCTGTTGTGACTGTGCCCTTTCCTGTGCCCTCTGTTAAGGTGGTTTATGGACTGTCGTCTGTCAGATCCTGGGTCCTGTCTTGTGCTAAGGTATGAAGCCTAGAAGAGTCCTGTTCACTCTTCCAGGTGCCTCTCCACCAGCCCAAGGGCACCACAGACTGTGGTCCTAACGCACCCTTCCCTCTAGGCCAGTGGTTCTCAACTTTATGCCACAACCCTTTAATACAGTTCCTAATGCTATGGTGACCCCCAACCATGAAATTCCTTCCATTGCTACTTCATAACTGTCCTTTTGCTACTGTTATGAATCGTAAGGTAAACGTCTGTGTTTTCTGATGGCCTTAGGTGACCCCTGTGAAAGGGGTGGTGACCCACAGGTTGAGAACTGCAGTTCTAGGCCATGTGCAGCTATGCTCATATCAGAACCTCCACTTCTAGTTCCTGCTCTTTCTTCCTTCACAACCTTCCTTTGTCAAACTCTTTGTGAGGTCACTTCCTGCAAATAAGGTGCCTGCTTTGCTCTTCTGGTTTTAGAAAACAAGGCCAGACAACCTGGAAGGAACTGTAACCCTACCGAATCCACCGATGGGTCCTTTCCGTGACTGAGCCACAGCCCTGGTTGAATGTCTGTCTGCTAGCTTCCTGTTCTTGTGCGTTCTGCACCTGTTTGCTGGACCCCTCTTTACTACCCTACTTTGCAGATACCATGTTCTGCGTCTCATTATTGGACATTCTCATGTCCTCCAGCGTGGCTGCCATTCATCCCTTCTGCACCTTTGTGGGGCAGAAGCCTTGGCAGCCAGTAGCTCCTCTGGATGCCCTTGGCACTGATGACTTAGGATTTCAAACACAGTGCCTGAGAGGCATCTGGCTCACTGTAGGCATGACCAGTGTCCAGGCTGTTCATGTCACTGGCGTATGGTACATCCCACTGCTGGTGGAGTTCTTGAACTTCTCTTCTAGAAATAGCGTATTTGCATCTTCCTCGCTGTTAAGAAGAAACTTTCTAGACATGGTTGGCTAGCCTTTTACAGACGTGTGATGTCCCAGGACTGTATGAGTTGTTTTTCATTTAGCGTGTTATTTTCTAATTTTTAAAATTTAGCCATTAGAGAAGGAAAGTTTTTTATCTCCTTCAGAAAGAGAACTACAGAAAAATCTACTTGAGTGAATAGGGAAGGCTCTGGAAGCCAAATCCTTTTCTTAAAATTATTCATTTATTTTTATCTTATGTGCATTGGTGTTTTGCTTGCAAGTATGTCTGTGTGAGGGTGTCAGATCCCCTGGAACTGGAGTTACAGACAGTTGTGAGCTGCCATGTGGGTACTGGGAATTGAACCCGGGTCCTCTGTAAGAGCTGCCAGTGTTCCTAACCACAGACGTCTCTCTCCAGATCATAGAAGCCTAAAACTAAAGGACCAGATCTTTCCTTAGGAAGGTATGGTATTTTACATATGGTCAGAATTCACAGTAGAAAAACATTTAAATTGCTTTATAAGTTGTATTTTCAGTTACCTGATTAGCACATGATAATTAGTGTAGGATGAAGAGATGAATAATAAATTTGACTAACAATGTTATAGGAAGCGGAGACCCACACTACACACAATTAATGAATACCTTTTTATTTAAGATGTTTCTCATAAAAGTTTGGAACAGGATGTGCGTGAGTCATCTTTAATATCGGGAGACTAAGAGAGAGAATGATTCCAATATAGTGGTCTTGAGTGTGCTCAATGATCAAGTTATTGGTGTGATTTACGCTGTGGTTGGCACACAGAGCCTCTTGTGGTTGGGATGGAGAGTGGTCTGCCCCTTCATCTCCGAGGAGGAAGAATTTGGGAAAGTATAGCAGATCTTATTACCAGCTTCTAAACTTAAAAGTTAGCCAGGGGCTGGCAGATAGCTTATTGCTGACAAGTACTTGCCATAGAAGCATGTGCGCGTGAGTTCTGATCCCCTGAGATCACAGGAAAGTCAGGGAGGTGTGACAGCTGCCTGTGATCCCAGTTCATACCCCACACATATGTGTGCTCCCCCACATGTGGATATGTAGATACCACGCACACACTCATCAGCTTAAAACAATGGAGTAGCGGGTAACTTTAAGTAAACTTGAGTTGATAGGTAGACTAGATAAAGAATGTGCATAAGGTATAGAGAAGAATTAATATAGAGTATATAATTTAAATTTTGCCCCTTGAAATCACAGATAATGACAAGCGGAGTAGGATGGAGCACCAAGATCAATAGTTGAAAGCATGGACAGTGATCAAAATGGTTAAAACCTTGAAAAAGTCAATTCATCAAGATTTCTAATATGAAATAAGAGAATCCTATTTGTCTCGTGTCCTATTGGTTGGTCCTGTGTTTTTTATGCTCATGCTCCATGACATACAGCTATTTAAATATCCCTGTACTACCTGGTGGCATCATTTGTGGTGTTGTATGACAGGCTTCTGTACTTATGGACCTTTAGAAACTCAATGGAGGAAATTAATTTTAAATGCGATCATAGTGTTGAGCCATTGTTCTTTAGGGTAAGGCAGATGCCCTTCTTATGCTCGCTTTTAGCAGCTTCTGGAAACTTAGGGTGCCAGGACCCCAACTCCGCTAAGTCTGTTTGAGATTTAAGACGTTGCCGGGGATGGGCAGCAGATCTGAGCATCAAGCCAGGACGCTTAGCTTTGCCAGAATGCCAAGTATGGATCCGAAATGTCTCTCAGAGGGTGAAGTAATTCCTTGGTGTGTGTTGGGGTGTGCAGCTCACAGTGGGAGTCTTGCAGTCAGATGATAGATTACAGGGGTTGAACCCTCTCCCTCTCCCATATGGGCCCCAGGGATCAGGCTTGATGGAAAGTACCTTTACCTTCTGAGCCACTTTGCTGGTCCAGAAGCAGTTTTTAAAAATAACTTTTTTTATTCTATCATGGCTAGTAGTTCCTTCTTGCCTGGATTACACATGAAAATGCTTGTCTATAAGGCTTTGAAAATTAATTTTAAACTTCATGGCCATCTGTACTTTAGTTTTTGAATGTAAGATCTGTAGTATTTTGACAGTTGTATCTTGATTATTGCTGTATTTTTATTATAATTTTATTATTCCAAAATTTAGAAAGTATTCTTTTTTTAAACAGGGTCTCTCTATGTAGACCAGGCTGTCCTGGAACTCACTTTGTAGACCAGGCTGGCCTTGAACTCAGACCCTTTTGCCTCTGTTTCCTGACTAGTGGGACTGAAGGTGTGTACCCCCCATACCTGACTATTCTTTGTATTTTTAAAAACATAACTTTTGTGGCATGTCTCGGAAGTGTATTCCTCTAGTTATACATTAATAGAGTTTCCTCCAGTATCACCTAGATAGAAAATCATGTAGAAAAGTTAATTGAAATTGTGCTATTATGCTAATATGTTAATTCTATGGGAATTGGTACTTCCATTAAGCCGTCTTATTACAAATATGTTTTCCTTGTGTTCTGTTCTTTTATCTCCTTTAAGAAATCCTTGTAGTGTCTACATGTAAGTCTCACAAGTCTTATGAATTTTTAAAAGCAACAGGTGAGATTTTTTATTTAATGAGAATTCCATTCATATATTCAATGCATTTTGATCATATCAACCCTTTGAGTTACCCCGGAACTTCCCCTCTGGCATGTCCACCTCCCAACTTCATGTCTTCTTCATTTTTGAGAAAAATAACTCATGAGTACTGGGGTACACACAACCTGCCAGTGGCTATATCGCCAAAAAAGACTGACCCCGCCCCCTGCAGGTAACCATAACTACTGTGAACACACGAGTGCAGGGGCCCATTAAGTCCTGAAGATGGCGCTACACAGTGCTCCTCCCCATCCTGCTCTTACTATATCCTTTCTGCCTCTTTTGGGATGCTCCCTGAGCCTCTGTAGAGTGCCCTGTGTGTTGATGGCTGAGACTCACAGTTGCTTATTCTCAGTACTTTGACTAGTTATAAGTCTTTGCCATCACCACACTCAAAGAACCTTCTCCTTCTCCCGCAAAGACCAAGAGCAGCTTGTGTACAAAACGAATTCCAGACACGGCTGTGCGGGGCTAAAAGGTAAAATTCTCCATGCTTTAAAACATCTCTTTCTCCTCTTATTTTCTATTTATGAGTGGAAGATTTTTTTATCCATCCTTATTTCTTGATAATTATAGTATAGAAAGTTTTGTGTATTTTTAAAATATCTATAAGAATGAATGATTTGGTTTTCTTTTTTCTTTTGGTTTTTCTAGACAGGGTTTCTCTGTGTACCGCTGGCTGTCCTGGAACTAGCTCTGTAGACCAAGCTGGCCCCAAACTCACAGGGATCCACCTGCCTCTGCCTCTTGAGTGCTGGGATTAAAGAATTTTGACACCACTGTCCAGACAGTTTTCTTATATTGTTGAATTTGCGTATTTTACCTATAGCCTCCAGGATAGTAATGAACAATAAGGCCTAAGTCAGCATCTTTATTTCGTTTCTATTTTTAATGGAGATGGGTTTTACGCCTTGAAACCTATCCGCTTTTCATCATAACAAGATGCTTGAGACAATTGCTTGTAAAGAGAAAGGATTTATTATGGCTCCTAGACCATGGCTGGATGAGCCCACCATTTGTAAGCCTCTGTTAGGGCCACGTGGTGAAGCAGAGACCCAGAAAGGAAGAGGATGTGGCTAGCCAGGGTCCCGCAGTTCCCTGAGGGAATGTTTCTAATTATGCCACCATCCTCCCTCCTCGGTACCCGCTACCATTTGAACCAGGCCCCCCACCACACTTAACATCTAAACTGTGGCATTCTGATGCCAACCCCAAAGGATCATATCTATTCCCAAGTACAAAATGTTTCCCATCTGTACCCAAGTCCCTAAAGTGTTAATAATGTTCTGGCATTGCCCAAAAGTCCAAGTTCATGGTCTCCCTTGTGACCGAAGGCAAAATCAACTGTGAGCCTTTGCAAAAAAAAATCAGAGAGAAATACACTTCCAAGTTACATGTGCCCATTACAAATTACGGGTGCAGAGCGAGCTATTTCAGAAGCCAGAACTAGGAAAGTGGTTAGAGGCGCTGGCCCCAGGCAGGGCAGAAGCACAGGGTCAGCACTAAATCCTAGCGCTTCCTGTGGAGGACCTGGGTCTGTTGACGGGAGTGGGTTCCCAGGATTTGGGTGTTTCACTCCTCTGGCCTCATTCATTGCATGTGACTTGTCTCTTGGGCAAGTGTTTGCAGGTTGTCTGCAGTTTGCTATAGGTGGTTTTGCGCCATGCCAACACCTCTACATTTTTGGGGGTATCCAGACTTCACAGTTCACCTTCCTTAGGCCTAGCTGAAGGGACTCACGCTTACTTGGAATCTTGGTCGAAGCTGCCATCACTCTGTGACTTGTGTATTCCGTATGCTTGCACAGCCTGCATCCTGTGGATGGTGCCAGGTTCTGCTGTCAGTACCAGTGAACCTGGGCCTGCCTGAGCCACAGCCATCGCAGCCTTGGAATGTTTCGCTGGGCCTTCCAGGGGGGGTGTACCCCCATATCTCTGTTCTGAGAAGCACTCAGCCAGCAAAGCCTTTGAAACAAATGTGTATGACTGCATTTCCAAGCTCGAGTGGCCTTGCTGATCTGGTGGCTACTCCTGAGGCAGCTTTCCCAGGGTCCCGGTACAAACACCGTGGCTTCTCTGTACCCCTACTGAGATCAACAGCACCACCCTGCTTGACTGGACCATGGCATACACGGCTTTTCTGGCCAAGCTGTGAACTTGCCAAAGCTTTCCACGTTGCCTTTTATGTTATTTGAGATCAGGTCTCACTCTGTAACACAGGGGGTGAGTTTGCAATCCTCCTGCTTCAACCTTTAATCCCAGACCTTTGCAAGTGGGTTTTTTTTTTTACTCACTGAGTCAATTTAGTACTGTTCTTATGCACATGGGTGTGGTGCCAGCCACTGGAGCATGGCAACCCACCAAGAGCCACACCCCTGAAGAAAATTGACTCTCCCTGGCCCGGCAGCCCTCAGTTGGCAGTAGCTCCCAGCTAGCTGTGGGGCCTCATGAGCCCCACGCCCGACAGCCAGCATATTCTTTAAATACTGCCTTATCTCTGGGTTTTTAGGATGGCTTGAGCCGAGCTCCATAAGGAGTCAAGACCATCATAACTGGAATTCTCTAGCAGAGTAAGTAATGGGTTATTTAGAAGATGGCTCATTTTCCTTGAGCTTTGGAATATAGAATATTTCTGTGGAAGATTTCAAATAAAAAACATTGAACACATGCCAGAGATGTCACAGGACTTCTATGTTTAGAAACTGTTTTTAGTGGAAATAGTTTCGATTAGGATAAATAAACATTTTTGAAACGGCTGCTCAGAGAACAAGCAAAAGTTTTAATTATGTTATCCGTTACAGTTGAATGAGAGGAAAACGATTGAACTAACTAGTGTGGAAAAATGATTTCATTTACACAGTAGAGAAGCAGCATATTTAGGGATTGGAATTAACAAGATATAGATATGTGTTCAGCTTCTGAACATGGACTTTAGTTTTCCTCCTCTTCCCTTCTCTTTTAAAACAGGGTCTCACCATGTAGCCCTGGCTGACTGGCCTCAAATTTGCAGAGATCCATGTGCCTATGTCAGTCTTTGAATATTGGGATTAAAGTTGTGCACCACCATACCGGCTCCATGGTCTTTTTATATTGTTTTTTTCCCCCCTAAGTTAGCATGTAGAGATATGTATAGCCACAGCAGTGTGAGTAGCAGTGAATTTTGTTATGTAGGAAGGTGTGACACAAGGTGCTAACACCCTGCCCCAAAGCCGCAGTAACTAACTAATAGCATGGAGCTGACAGAGAAACAGAGTGTTAATACACAGAACGAGGAGCCCAGACACATATTCAAGAATGGATTTAGGCCGGGCGTTGATGGCACACACCTTTAATGCCAGCACCTGGGAGGCAGAGGCAGGCAGATCTCTGTGAGTTTGAGGCCAGCCTGGTC
>LOJH01005381.1:287-10684 GCA_001685095.1 Ellobius talpinus | reverse complement strand
TTCCAGGACAGGCTTCAAAGCTACAGAGAAACCCTGTCTTGAAAAAAACAAAAAAAAAGAATGGATTTGATTTATTTTATGGTGATACAGCCAGTACAAAATTTCAGTAAGCGCACACGGAAGAACTAGTTAATTCTTGGAAGACAATCTGCATTAGTAGCCAGAGAAACTTCCAGGGAGACAGTAGACTAGAATAAAATAAATGAGCAAAGAAAGAGTTACAGCAAAATACAGGGATCTTTTTATCTCTCAAATCGAGCCTTTTCTCATTTTTTAGACCTTTGCATTGTAAATAAGTTAAAAGAGTCAACCAAAAAGTCTGTGGACCTTAGAGGATAAAGGATGCTTGGCAATTAATTGCGCAGTTCTGGGGGCAGTAAGGTTACCAATGGCAAGTTCTTATCAGCTGGGGCAGGAGCATGCACTAGAATTTGTTCTTCATGTGACAAGTGGTACTAATTTGGAACTAGATAGCTAGGTAGTGGTGGCACATACCTTTAATCTCAGCACTTGGGAAGCAGAGGCAGGTAGGATCTCTGAGTTCGAGGCCAGCCTGGTCTACAGAGTGAGTTCTAGGAAAGTTAGGACTACACAGAGAAGCCCTGTCTCAAAAAATCCAAAAAAAGAAAACGCAAAGAGGGAAAGAGAGAGAGAGGTTGAGATTGAGACTGACTTGGAACCAGTTTATTCCTCGGTGTGGCTCCCCCAGGAATTTGGTTGAGTGGAGATCCTTCCATCTTGGAAGGCAGGATGGTTCAGTGGGTAAAGACAGATGCTGCCAAGCCTGGCAACTTGCGTTCAATGCCTGGAACCCACATGGTCAAAGGAGAGAATTGACTCTCATGGGTTGTTCTTGGACCTCCACATGGATACAATGGCATGGAACACCCTCCCCCCACCACATACACAATAAGTAAATAATGTAATAATCTTAGAAAGATTCTTTTGGTTTTGGTGGTTCAATGGCTAGTTTCATGAAAGTGCCAAGCAGTAGCCCTTGTGTGGATGCCTCCACCCGCTCACTGAAGACTATCTTGGTTGGTTGGGTCTGTTCTGGTGACCTCAATCAAAGCTGTTAGAAATTAACTGTAAGCAGTGTGCAGGTTGTGGTATGGACATACAGTTTAGTTCCTACGCGTGAAAACCATGAGCAGAGGCAATGGGTATCGCAGGAAGAACATGTTCAGTTTTGTAAGAAAGTACCGAGCCTTCTTCCCACATGGTTTGCCCCGTCTTGCCTTGCCACCAGCAGTGAATGACAGTTCTGTTCCTGCTTGTCTCCCTTCCTACAAGACGTGGTTGGCCTGGGAGCTCCACTGCTCCAGGAGCCGTGCGGTGGCACTTTGCTGTTGACAGTTTCTTAGGGACGTTATTGGGATGGGCATCTTCTCGCCTGGCATCTGTGTGTCTTTGTGAAGTGCCTGTTTTTAGGTTGGGTTCCTTTTCTTACCATTGTTTATATATTTTGCAAGCAAATCCTTTATTAGATTTTTTTTTCTTCCTCGGGGCTAGTCTTTTGATCTTCGTCATTGTTTTTTTTTTTGGTGTCACTAGTGTTGTTAATAAGTTTTTTCCTTTCCATTTGTGAATCTTGGCTTTGGCATGTGTCTAACAGGCAGCACTGAAATCGAGATCACCTAGATTGTTCTCCTGTCTTCCAGGAGATAATAGAGTTTTTGCATTTCATGTTTAGGTCTGTGTGTTCCATTTTTTTGTGGAAGCTAAAAGTTCTGTTTAAATTCTTTTGCTTTTTTTCTTAGGCATGTGGGTGTCGGGCTGTTGCAGCCGCGTGTGTTGAAAAGTCCTTATTTGCTGCCTTTCCTTTGCTCCCTTGTCAGAGATCAGTGGACTGTACTTGTGTGGGTCTATTTCTGGGCTGTCTGTTCTGCCCATTGATTTGTTTGTCTCTTCCTTTGGCAGCAGCACAATGCCTTGATGACTGTAGCTTTATAATAAGCCCTGAAGTCAGGTAGCGACAGTCCCCAGGCTGTATTCTCCTGCCACATTGTACTGCTTGTTTCTGAGCTATTTCTCTTGCTGTACAAACTTTAGAATCAGTTCATTGGTGGCCATGAAATCACTTTCTGGTCTGGGTTTTCTTTTTAAACTAATTTTGCTTTTGACTTGTGAAGTCTTTGTTGTTGTTGTTGATTTTTAATTCTTGTTCTAAGGCCATTTACCTTACACCCTTTTTCCCTTGGGTGTTATCAAAACTTATTATTCGATTGGTATAAGCAATAATGTTTATACGAGTAAGCAACTCTATGGTGCCATTACATTTCCATATCACATAAACCTCTATATAAATGTGTGAACTGTATGTATCTGAGGTATATAAACCTGTACCTACAGAGCTGTGAGTATGTTTGTGTGTGTGTGTGCGTACACACATGCATACATGTACATGAGTGCATAAATGTGTGTGTAAAGGCCAGAGGTCAATGTTGGGTACCTTCCTAAATTACCTCCCACCTTATTTTTGAGAAAGTCTCTCACTAAACCTGGAGCTCCCTGATTTGGGTGAGGCTGGCCAGCCAGTGAGCTGCAGGGACACACCTGTCTCTACCTGCCCCTCAGCACTGGCATCACAGATACATACCTCCATACCTGGCATTACGTGGGTGCTGGGGATTGAAGTCTGGTCCTCAGACTTGAGAACAAGCACTTTGCCTATTGAGCCATGCGTTTAAACAGCCCCGAAGCCCACTGTTAGAATGACCCCAGATACACACAGTTCAAGGGCTATGTCTCTTCCTAATTGTCCTTTCCCTTTGACTGAATCTGGATTTATCAGGGGACAAGTGTTTTATTAATATGACAGCTGTTTTATTGTGTAAACTATATCAGCACAGTGCTATAGAGAATGAACTAAAGAATAAAAATGTTGAAATATAAAACATTTAATTCTTGCTTTATTCTAATATAGTTATTTGTGGTCAGAAGGTTTATATTCCAATAGTGTTTAATGTGACATTAGATTCTTCTGTTTGTGATTCAGGTCTGGGCCATGTTCTTAAGACTTACACTTTAACATTTGTGCTTTTATTCCTTCATGGACAGGATTCTGTAATTGCATGTAGAGAAATACTGCTGTTTGGGCTGGAGAGATGACTCAGTGGTTGAAAGTTTATCCAGAGGCCATGAGTTCAGTTCCCAGCACCTCTATTGGCTGACTTACAACCAGCTCCAGGAGAGGCAACACCCTCTAGTGGCCTCCGTGAGCATTGCACTCATGTGCATTAACAGACATACTTATACATAATTAAAATTTTAAATACCAGAACATGAAATCTTCTTTAACTTTTTAAAATATTTAGCTCAAGCAGTCAAGTGTCATGCATATCTTGGCTAGGGTTTCTATTAACGTGATAAAACACCATGACCAAAAGGTACTTGAAGGTAGGTAAATGGTTTATTTCACTTCAGCTTACAGTAAACAGTCCATCCCTGGGGGAAGTCAGGGTTGAAAGCCAAGCCCAGAAGGCGGGACCTGATGGAGAGGCCATGGAGGATACCTATCGCCTACGGCCTTGCTCTGTCTGGCCCTCCCAGCACTTTGACAGAAGACGAATGTCTAGTTCTTACTTGTTATTAGAAAATCAGTAAAATCGAGCATTACTTTGTGCTTTTTGGACTCTTATATATTCCTTACACTTGCTCATTATCTTCTGTCCTGTTGTCTATTTGAAGGAACTGCTAGTTTTCTAAGTCATTCATTTGTGCTTTGTGAATGGCTATGAAAGCGATTAATTCCCTGTACGATATTTTCCTGTCTTCCAGTTTGGTTGTGTGAATATATTCTTGTTCTTGTTGTTGTTGTTGTTGTTGTTGTAAATCTGAGGTTGTCTTTTGTATACTTTTTTGTGCTGTTTGGTATTTTTGGATCATCTGTCTTTTGCTCGTGCAGCAGTCAGTTAACTGCGCTATGAAAAATTAGGTTCTTTTCTTACCCTCTGTTATTAGGATGTTTAATGGCCTGATATTTCAACCAGAAGACTCCCCCACACACCCTTGTTTTGTAGTAGTAAATACGACAACCATTTGCTAAAGGCACACTAAAAGATAAATTGAAATATTGTTTTTAATTTGCTTAATCATAAATACTTGGTATTGGTAAATTTTTGAGTTTTCAACTTAGAAATGAAGTTTTCCCTGGAACTTTGATTTCCTTGACATGTGTCTTTCACATGTCATGATCCCTGAGAGCAGAGGCTCCCAACCTCCTGATGCTGCGACCCTTTAGTACAGCTCCTCATATTGTGGCTACCCTCAACCGTAACATTATTTCACTGCTGCTTCCTAACCATGACTCTCCTACTGTTATGAATCATAATGTAAAAATATGCAGGATCTGATCTGCCACCCCGGAAGGGACATGATGCACAGTTTGAGATCCGTTGTCTTAGATATTTTACCATGGTTCCGTTCGAAGCGAGTAGACAGCAGTGACGGCCATTTGAGATGACAAGTGTCTGCAGCTCTTATGGAGCCAAAAATAATTTCTAGAAATTTAAGATCTGCAACTTTTTCCACAGTGACACTTGTTGACGGATTCCCCCCTTAATAATGCACAATGTTGGATCGTGACACGTCGGAGACAAGCAGGTCATTGTTGGAAATAATGTGTGCTGTGTTCCAAGGACTGCGAATTTTTGTCGTGGATTGTTTTTATGATACAATTTTAATTCTAGAATACAAAATGTGTTTTAACTTGGTGCTAATAAAAGGTGTTTGTTTTTAGGTTTGATATTAGCAGTTTGTAGTAATCTTCAGATTGCAATTTTTTTGGAAATTTATTTTGCAAGTAAATTTTTACATACTGTATTTTATAGAGCAGGCTTTTCAATTTTTGAGATGCCCTCCCCCACCTCCATCACCGTGTGGCCCAGGCTGGCTTATCAACAGCTTTTCCACCCCACTGGTCTCAAACTCATGACCCTGACTACTTCAACCTTCTGAATGCTGGAATTGCAAGCATGTGCCACTATGCCAGCTTAAACTCAATTCTTCTTTGACCTAAAAATGCAATTTAGGTTTTGAATCAATATCTTTTGGGGCAAATTTCCTATCGTAATAATACATCCATAGCTATTCAGGGTTTGAGTCACTATGTTCTGCCTCCCCGTTTTTGGGACATAGTTAATCAAATGACAGCTCCTTCTGTGGAGAGGGCAGGAGCTGGAGATCAGTTGGTAGAATAGAAGTCATGCCTGAAGTTAGAGTAGTCTGTATTAAGCCTCAGGCTGGGAAGATGGACGGGACCGGTTGAGTTTAGGCAGACATGAGGTAGGCTTGCACTGTTTCCATCCAGCCCCATAGGCCTTACTCCTTCCAGACAGCACATCGTCTGAGTTAGACGGCCCAGCGTCCTCTAAGTCAGTCAAGTAAGATACTGTGAGTTACTGTTGGCTCCTGTGCCTCACATCAGTAGCACAGGAACTGGACAAAGCTCAGAGCTGTTCCTTTCCACATCCTCTGTACCAAGCTTGTCATCTCACTTGGATTTCTGGGCTGGCATCCCTGGTGCCGTGTCTGGGTTTCTCAGACTCCTTCTCCAGAGGAGCCAGAGAGGTTTACAACGACAAGTCAGGTCCCATTCCCACCTTAATACTTTTCCCCAGAAAGGTTCTTCACGGCGTCCTAAAGGGCCCTCTGTGTTCTACGTGCCAACCCTCCTCTCTCATCCCCCTCCACCCCAGGCCCGCCCTTGTCCTTCTGTCCATGTGTGTTCAGTCTTGCATGTTCTGTTCCCACTGCTTTGTTCTGCTCCCCCTTCCATCGTTTAGGCCTGCACCTAGGTGTGGCTTCTTCAGCTTTCGTGCGCATGCTTCCCAAGGTAGCACCTTTTGGCTCCCAGTCCCACTCCTGTTTCATGTACTTGTTTCTCCTTAATTTTCTTCATTACTCTAGCACAGTGGTTCTCAACCTTGCTGATGCTTCAGGCCATTAACACAGTTCCTTGTATTGTGGTGACCCCCCAACCATAAAATTATTTTTGTTGCTACTTCGTAACTGTGAATTTGCTGCTATTATGAATCATAATGTAAATATTTTGGGAGATAGAGGTTTGCCAAAGGGGTCACGACCCACAGGTTGAGAACCACTGCTCTGGACAATCTGATCAGAATCCAGTTATTCAATAAGTATTTTTTTGTGCACCTGCAGTGTGCCAGGCACTATTCTAAGTACAGGAGAATCATCTATGCCCAAACAGATCAAATGAGAGTGCCTGACATTTTGGAAGTCACATGAACAAAGTGGAGAAATTGCAGTACGTAGTAAACACAACGTGTGGCTAGGCAGACGTTAGAGCAGCAAGCCCGGAAAGGGAACCAGGGAGTATGGTAAGACTGAGGTTGAGATCAGGGAGGGGTTGGCGAGATGCGTGTTCCATGAGGTGGATGGAGTAGGCTCCGCGGAGCCGGTTTTTCATACAGGGCTCTTTTGTTTCTCTGACTTTTAGCTTCAGCTCCAGTCGGCAAAGTGAATAAGTTCTGCGCTGCCTCCAGCCTGCATCCCACTTCGGGAAGAAAGAAGAGCATCATGTCAAACATCACAATTGACCCCGATGTCAAGCCTGGTGAATATGTCATCAAGAGCCTCTTTGCAGAATTTGCTGTTCAAGCTGAAAAGAAAATTGAAGTTGTAATGGCTGAACCCTTGGTGAGTAGAACCATCTATAAATCTCATTTCTTTCTTTCTTTTTTTTTAACTTTTGCATTAGCGGGTATAATATGAATTTTCGAAAGGGAATAATATCCTTGAACACATTTAAGGGCTAGGATTGTTGTAAAGTGCTGATCCTGACAGTAGCAGTGGCTTCAGAATCCACTCTGATAAATTCTTAGAGATAAGTAAGGAAAAGAAGTGGCTGCACAGGTGGAAATCACTTGGCTCAATAAAACCTAACAGGATAGAAAGGAGAATCTGGACTATTCTACCAATTGGTGTAAAGGCTATAGCAAACTTAGCCTACTGAGCATCTCATTCTTTTAATTATGATTTTTGAGTCAAGGTCTCATGTGGTTTAGGTTGGCCTTGAACTTGCCATATTGCCAGAGATGACCCTGAACTCCTGACCCAATTGTGCTTTCTGAGTATGAGGATTGGAGACGTGTGCCACCGTAGCTAATGTACATATTTTTACACTAATATTACATGAGAAGTGATTGGAGGCTGTAATGAGGAGGACTACCAAAAATAAATGTGTGGGTAAGATCCTGCAGTTAGAGACCAGGGTCGTGATAAAAAGCACAGCCAGCTATGCAAGGAGACAATTGTACGTAGTTCAGGCTGGCATGAACCAGGGCCTTAAAAGCAGAAGAGAAAGCAATAGCAGACTCAGTGGCATTTGAGGTGGATTAAGTAGGAGCAGCCCTGGACTTAGTTAAGAGTGGCAGTTGTTTGGGATCTTAGAAGGCGGCAGTGCGCTGACTTGCCTCCCCCTTGAAGCCGTAAGGTGAATAAGAGCATTTTTCGTTGGTGAATAAGAGCATTTTTCGTTCGATTGTATTAAACTAGATTTACTGGTGATCTGGTCATGTGGAATGGCTTGATTGGTGGTTGGGAATTCTTCTGGAGATCTCCTAAGAGATGGTGATTGTTGGCATCTTCGACCTCGAAGCTGAAAGAATACTGGTATCAAAAGAAGTTAAGGACTGAGTAGACATATCATTGCCAAATACACAGACAGTCCAAATTAAATGAAGTGAGGTGATTGGATTTGTGTAAGGCAGCCTGGTCGTTAAGAGAACAGACTTAGATTCGGGATGTCAGTTGGTGAGGTAGCACACGGGGGATGCAGATGGCGTTCATGTTGCCCTGCTGGTTTGAAGGGAGTGAATGTGTATCTCACCACAGGGCTAGGGACCGAGGTTGATGGAGATCGAGACTGTAGCTGCTGCAGCTTGCTGACTCCTACCCGACTGGATTAGGGGTAGGTGCTCACTGCCAGGTGGAACTTGGAGGGATTGTTGCTCTCCTGAGGCCAAAGGCCAGGCAGGAAGTGGGGGAGTAAGGCACCCCACTGACTTTGGGACCTGTGTGCTGTCTCAGTCCGCTGTGCTGTCTCAGGACGGAGCACAGGAGAGGAAGGTTGATGCCCTAGGAGAGTGGAAGGCGGCATCAGCACACAAGCTCTGAATTTTCTAAGGTAGGAAACTGATCGCTAAGGTGAGTTCCTTCCTAGTCACTAAGTTGAGGAAGCTCCTCAGTAAAATACCGGTGAGATGATGTGTTACAGGGTTCCAGAATCAGCTGGACGTGTATTCCAGAACTGTGGATATAGTCCGCTCCACTTAAACCATTCTGGAATTATATTTTACACATCAAATAAATGCTTTTCTCATACCGGCACACAGACATATATGTGTTTTATAGTGCTGCATCATATAAAATGTTTTCTTTGGTTTTTGTTTTTTCGAGATAGAATCTCACCATGTAGCCCTGGCTGTCCTGGAACTCACTATGGAAACCAGTCTGTCCTCAAATTTAGAGATCCCCCTGCTTTTGCCCCCCAAGTGCTGGGATAAGAGGCATGCACCACTATGCCTGGCTTAGAGTTTCAAGACATAAGAATTATAAAACTTGCTGATATAATTAATAACCACAAGTTTTAATTATAAATATGCTTAATTGACAAAATGTTGATTTCTCTTTTCAATGCTCTTTTAATGATATAATGAATAGCTATAGAGCCATCTTCAATAGATTATAATTAAGAAAAGGAAAAAAAAACTTATAAGTTTCAGAGAGTTTTGTAGTGTGTCGAATGACCAGGACCCGGCTTCAGTTTTCTTCTTGCACCGCGTACTGAAAAAACACCACCAGTTTCATATGTTATGGTCCTATCAAGTCTCAAATATTCCATATTCTTGACAGAATTCTTTTTTGAAATTCTTAAGGTCTTGAGAGTGAAAGGATGTATGAGAAGATTACCTAATATGACCGAGTCTCTAAATTAGCCCCTCACTCCCTTTTAATTTGTACATAATATGTGTCAATATGTATTTATGTACATATGTATATAACAACATGGACATATACACATATGTATGACTATGTTGTATCACGGTTGGTTATTTGTCTTCCTTGGTGAGGGTTACATGTTGGCAGGAACCAGGTGTTGACTGCAGGATGGCCTGTGGTGTAGGTATTTCACAAAAGCTTACACTTTACCATGAATTCAGCCCGAATAGGCACTGTGTACCTAAGAAGACTCAGTGCCACTGTTGAAGGCAGAGCTTCTAATATATCTTCCTTCAGAATAGCCGATGCTGTTTTACTCGTTCGTTTAGCAGGTTATTTCAGGGGTACCTGCTACATAATCGTAAAATGAGATTATAAAGTTATACTTCCATCCTGAGAGCCTGGAGAGATGGCTCAACAGTTAAGAGCACTGGTGTTGTAAGGAACCACCTGTTGGTTCCCAGCTGTTCAGCCCTGAAATAATCACACAGAAACTGTATTGATTAAATCACTGCTTGGTTCATTAGCTCTAACTTCTTATTGGCTAACTCTTACATATTAATTTAACTCATCTCCATTAATCTTTGTATCGCCATGTGGCAGTGGCTTACTGGGTAAAGTTTTAGTGTGTCTGTCTCCAGCAGGGCTACATGGCTTCTCTCTCACTCCGCCTCTTTTTCCCAGCATTCAGTTTAGTTTTCCTGCCTAGCTAAGTTCTGCCCTGCTGTAGGTCCAAAGCAGTTTCTTTATTAATTAACCAGTCCTATTCACAACAACGCAGAGGGGAATCCCACATCACACTGGCTGTTCTTGCAGAGGACCTGGTTTGGTTCTCAGTACCCACAGTGGCTAGTAACCATCTGTCACTCCAGTTCCAGAGAATCTGACCCCCTCACAAGATGTACCTGCAGGCTAAACACTTGTATACTAAGGTAAAAATAAATGAATCTTTTAAAAAAAATGCTATTGTAGCATGGATGCTGCTGTCCCTTTATCACACTTTGAGCGAAGGGCGTTCCTGCCTCTTCTCCCTGCCGTACCAAGAATGCCCCTGAACCTTCATCACAGCGTATAGATTTTTATCTGTGACATCCCACTTACCAAAGCAGTTCCTCCTTATCTAGGTCAGGCAGCTTAGTTTGTGTTTCTAGCCAGGTCTAGATAGATTGCAAATCCATAGCATCAAGATAATGTACACACATGGACCCTAACCCTGTGCCAGTGTGTAGACATAGTTTTGGGTGCTTTCACCTGTTTTGAAGTTTATTCTCTACCCTTTGAGATAATAAGCAGCTGCCCACATGGCTCCCTGGGTTCTTCTAGAAAAGCCTCCCAGGCTTCCATTTGAGCACAACAGCCCCCGGGGCTTGTCAAGTGGACAATGCTGACCTGGCTCCTGGTCAGTCAGAACATCAGGCTGCCGAGAAGCC
>LOJH01005380.1:0-34268 GCA_001685095.1 Ellobius talpinus | reverse complement strand
AAGGAGCCTCTTTGATGCCCATCTTCCTCTTGAAGTAGATTGGTGCTGTCAGGATCCAATGTGTCTCATTGTCATGAAATTTCCTAAGTTCTTAAAACATTTTAAATGCCTTATTCTATAGACTTTGAAAGGTTTGAATAATAACTATCCATCTGTGATATATCTATACATCTAGAAAACCTAACTAACATAACTACAAGTTTGACTATTATAGGTGACTATTAATTACATTTTTAATTATATATTACAATTTTAAGTGAGCTGCACAAACACAATTCCTTAATCAAAAGCAGAAATATTCATACTGCAAAATTGACCTTAAATTTGTATCAATAGACCAAGATCCATACCAGTGCAAAGTATTTATCTCTATAACATATCCCCCTTTAAATGTAAACAAACATGCATAAACAATATTTGCGAATTTGGGTATAGTTCTCTCCAAACTCCCTCCTGCTTTTTGTTGGGCAAAGTATTTTTGGAGGTTTTCACGGAGACCTTTTGGGTGGTCTTGGTCCATCAAACCACGTTAGACTACAAGGAATCTACAGGTTATCCTCGGTGGAAACAAAAGCAGAACAACTTTTCCAAAGCAACATATTTTTAGAACCAAATTTTGAAGTCAGGATACCTTTAAAAAAATATATATATAGAGAGAGGGGGGGTTAGCTTATCAGTCCCAGAATCAAGTGTCTCTTTGCAGTCAAAAATTTAAATAAAGCACAATAATATGCATAATACAGACTGCGCATTTTCCATCTTTACGTGGCTTACTTTTCTGTACTCCTTTAATCTTTGTCTGTACTGTCTCTTTAAAGACTTTGTTTTTTTTAATAACCATTTATTTCCTTTTATAACTATATTTTTTTTCTTTTCCCAAACCTACATACATTTATTCAACACTGTGACCCATTTAGAGGTCCTTTTTATCTGAATCTGTCTTTATTGTGTATCTTTAATAGTTTTTTGACCAGGATCATTTTTAAAATGGTAAGCAGCTTGGTCACCTTGGGTCGTGGATGCTGGCTCCACCTCTCTCAGGATTTTGAGATCGTGGTGGTAGTTTAATGCTGGCTCTGGGACTGCTGGGCGGGAGCCATCCTCACCACTTCAACTCTGGGAAACACATGCAGCATATAAGCTAAATCCGCCATGCAGCGCACTGCACGGCCTGGAAATACCTCTGTGTTTGGCGATGGGAATCCACCATGCTCTCCTGCCTGTGCATGCCTAGCAGCCCTCCTTTCCCAGGCCAGGGTGCTGAGCAGCAGGCATGCTCTCAGCTACTTTTCTCCTAATGCTGAACCAAGAAGACCTCTTTTTTTTTCTTTTCTTTTCCTTTTTTTTGTTTTTGTTTTTGTTTAGTTTTTTGTTTTTCAAGACAGAGTTTCTCTAGCTTTGATGCCTGACCTGGACAAAAAAAAAACCTTGACAATCAGGCTTGCCTCCAACTCATAGCAGTCTGCCTGCCTCTGCCTCCTGAGTGCTGGGATTAAAAATGAGTGCCACTACCCCCAGCTTGGAAGACCTCTCTTAAAGGAGCCTCAGTGCCCCTGCTTGGTCACCAGCAAACAGAGCTCATCCAAAAAAAATGCGGCTGCCAGGAAGTAGTGCTTAACTCTGTTATTTTGTGTCTAGAATTTCCTTTTAAACTCTCTCAGGTTTTATGTGGACATAGTCCACATTGGTGTGCCATTCTGGCTTTCCATTTTTTTTCCCAGTTTGGAAATAAAACCTAGGATTTTTAGACAATCTAAGAAAGTGTTTTACCACTATGCTACAACTCCAGTCCCAAAACTTAAACTTTAGAAATCAGAATATTTCTAAATTCACTAGTTGCTAAAATTGGTGATAAGGAGATATCCTTATTTTTAAACCACAGACTTTTCTGTGTATTTATTATTAATGTTACATATAACTCACTAAGCTAATGAGTTTTTCAAATAAATTATAGTTCAGTAGAAATGCTTTCACTGTGTAAAGGGAATTAACTGAGATTGGATGTTGTAATGTGTTCACCTAGAATTGGGATTTAACTTTTTTTTGACACCACCCTAGAACCATTGGCATTATTGCGGATGCAGCAGTTAAGTCTTCTAACATTTTTGCTGGCCTGACTTTTCTGTCTTTCTGCCTTGCTGGTCTGCTAGGGCATAGTTGTAAGGCTTGCTTATTAGCTCTGTGTGCCATCCCTTAATTATAACTGTAGCAAATAGTGAATCTAGAATTTTCATGCTTTTTTTTCTAGAAAGAAGAGAAACTAGAAGAAAAGGAGTTAGGGAAACAGTACTGAATAGGGCAGAGATTCTGGGGAAAGAGTGTCACCCAGTGAGACTTTCTTTCATTTGTAAAGCAGTGGGTAGCAGATTCTGGTCATTGAATCCAGAGCAGCAGACCTGTGACTCCTTATTGTGATAGGATTAACTAGCCACGTTTTCATATTCTGCAGCAACTTTAGCCTAGAAGTAAAGTACCCCTTGTGTTTGGAGGCCTTTGTGGAACTTGCTTAGAGGAGTCTTGTCATTTTATAATCTTTAAAAATAAACAAACAATCCCCATAGGTTTCAGAATAAACCCCCAAACCTTTGAAACAGCAAAAACGTGATGTGAAGTAGAGTTTGAGATGGTGAGGAGAAAGACCAGTGCTGTCAGAGAGCAAGTGTGCAGAGATGACTTACTGAACTCACTCCCCTGCCTCGGCATATTTCCTGTCGTGCGTTTGGACTTGGGAGGATTTTATGCAAGTGCTGCCTTGGTGAAGTGACTTTGTGTTCTCCTCCTTGTCCCCAACTCTGAGCTGCCAGTTATAGTAAGGTCTGGGACCTGTTTGTTTGCCACCATCATGGATACTTCATCCAGCTAGTACTTACTGTAAACCAGTTTAAGGAGTACTTCTCAGACTTGTGTCTTATGGCTTACTGCTTTTAAAAAAATTAGTGCTAAAATTTGGTTTTCAAATAGAGCATTTCCTGAAAACATAAAAGTTCCCTCATTGAAGAGGAAAAGATAAGAGAGCTATAACACAGATATCTGCTTGCCAGCTGAGAAATGTTTTGGACAATCTTGAATATCAGTATTAAAAGCCTGTTTTGTTCTATTATTTAACAGGCCTCAGATTGCAAATATTAATAAGTTTATATAGAACAATTGAAAGATCTTAAAAATAAAAGTGTATAGGGAAGAAATCTTTTTGCGGAGGTCATTAGTTCTCTTTCAGACTAGAAAATTAATTTCCCTTCCTTGTTTGAATTCTGGATTATTAGCAACTACAAGAAATGGATGAACGGAGGACAATTAAACTCAGTGAATGTTACAGAGGATTTGCAGACTCGGAACGTAAAGTTATTCCTATCATCTCAAAGTGTTTGGAAGGGATGATTCTTGCAGCAAAATCGGTTGATGAAAGAAGAGTAAGTACTGTATTATCTCTGAATTAATGCATGTGGGGTAGTTCTGCAGTTGAAGTTGAAATGGTTTCCCAGCCTTTCCTTAGGAACGAAATAACCTACGGAATACTTGGCTCTTATTTATTCCTACAGTGAGTTGAACTCTAAAATTTGGATTCTTTAAAAGAAACTTTGCAGCCCTGTCCTTTTCATTTTTTTAGTTCTAATCTGAGAGTATATAACCTTTGAACTGTGTTTATATTGTACTGTTGTTCTAGTGAAAGTTAACAGAAGGATGTGGTTAGATCAATCTAGAGCTGTCAGTTGCCTTCAATGCAGGTGTTAGTGCTTGAGCTGAGCAAGAAACAAAGGCAAATGGAATAGTGACCATGAGGAGGAGGAAGAGGGCATCAGGAGACAAGGACAGCACAGTCCTGTTCTCGAGGACTTAGTGTAGCCTAGTCTAGCTTTGCTTATTTCTCAGTAGAGCTAATTGAGTCATTAAGAAGCATGGGCAGGCAGACACTGACATTCCAAGGGGATGGACAGGAAAAAGAACTGGTTTTGGAGGAATGTCAGATATGTGCTGTGTACTTTAGTCTTCATAGAAAATCATTCAGTCAATACTAATGAGCCTACCTATAACTAATTGAATCCCTAAATTTAGAAAGGAAAGGGCTTTTTAGTTTATTTTGTAGTTTCTTTTTTAAAATTGGGAAGAATATAGTGAATGCTTATTGCAATAGGGAGAGATTAGTTTTCTTTAAACCTTTGATGATTACTATTTAAGCCATCATTAAAAAAAAGGTTTGAAAGCTAATGTACTGTGGTCAGATAAATGGTTTAAAAATGTTTCTTGTTTATAGGATTCTCAAATGGTAGTAGACTCCTTCAAGTCTGGCTTTGAACCTCCAGGAGACTTTCCATTTGAAGACTACAGTCAGCACATTTACAGAACCATTTCTGATGGAACTATCAGTGCATCCAAACAGGAGAGTGGCAAGATGGATGCCAAGTCCACAGTAGGGAAGGCCAAGGGCAAACTGTGGCTCTTTGGGAAGAAGCCAAAGGTAAAAACCCAGAATCCCCATGTGTGCTGATCAGACTCTTACTTAGTCAGTAGTTAAAGTGTTAAAAAAAAGACGTTGGGTAAATAAATTTTCATTCAGCCAGAATGAGTCAATTAATCTTTTACTAATTAGAAAAGTCTTGTACCTCAATGTTGATCAATTAATAATGTGGAAGAATGCTAAGTTTTAATATCTAGTTAAATTACATGTTTTTGAAATGCCTTTGCATAGTTTCTGTCAGAATTCTAAGGCAACATTTTACTATCACTACTTACTATAATAATGGAAATTCTTAATTGAAATGAATGATTAAACTCACTGATATGTCAAGTTAGTTGTTATAGCTCATACTACTATAATTTTTTATTATCCATGTATGATTTTAATGAGAAGAGTTTGATTAGCTTCAGCTTTTAGGAACCTCTGGTTGCTAAGAGAATCTTAGTGTTAGCTTCTTGATGTGCTGTTAATTTCAGGAAACTAAACATAGCTCAACACATGAGCAAATGGAGTAGATGAGTGAGTGCTTCCTCTGTCTATGGTCCTCCAGTCTGATATGCTGTACTTCTTAAAGTACACTTAATTTAATTCATTGCTTTGATCTTGGCATATGAAGGTATATACAATTTAACTCAAATTTCCTATTTGTAATTATCTTTAAAACAGTTACAGGTAACTCGGGCTTTACCTATGCTTTTAGTAATGCTGTCCAGTCAAGAAGTTGAGCAGTGAGACCTGCTTTGGCCACAGCAGTGTAGCTAGAGCAGCTTAGAAGTTACAGATATCAACACTTAAGAAGAGACAGCCTGAGAGAAGAGCTTTGATATGATGGGAAGCTTTTTGACTATTTATGGTAATTAGGTACAGTTTTAGAAGTATTTTGTGTGATAACTTTAACTATAGCTGCTGCCTTTATCTCTTGACAACTACAAGTTAAATATAACCCTTACAGGAATCCATTATGGTGCTAATATGCTAGAATCCAGATTTTTTTATCTAAGTTTTATTGTTCTTACATAATTTGTTTACTCTATATTTTTAATCTATTAGCTTATTTAAAAAACATGAAGTCATATTGTGTAAAAGTAACTGACTTTTAAAAGATAGCTTTGGCAAAATTATGTTTATTCTCTATTTTCTTAGAAAACTTTATTTGAAGTGTATTTTGTGAAAAATATGTTGCCAGAAATAGAATTTTCATTTAGGAAAAAGCTATTCACATTTGGCTTATTGATTCCTTTCTTTATTTCCATATTAGCCACAGTCCCCACCCTTAACCCCTACTAGTTTATTCACATCCAGTACTCCTAATGGGTCCCAGTTTCTCACATTCTCCATTGAGCCCGTGCATTATTGTATGAATGAAATAAAAACAGGGAAGCCCAGAATTCCTTCTTTCAGAAGCCTCAAAAGAGGGGTAAGTTTAAAAACGGGTTGAAATATGCATGATGGCCTAATTGTGTGTGTAGTGTGGCTTTTTCAATACTCTCCACCCTCATTATAAGGCTCTCTCCTGTAAATACATAGTCCCCACAGAATTAAGTATAGCTGCCCTCAACTACAAAACAACTCCTCTTTATAACATTTGAAATGTTCAACCATAAAAAATGGTATTATAAAGAGGGTGCTGGGTACGATCATATTTTAGCTTTTTTTGTTTATGTGAAATCATATGTCCACCATTGTCTTGTAATGTATTTACATTTTTGAGACTTTCAGTAATTTGTCACTGGAGTTGCTCTTGTAATTATAATATCACTAATGCTGACTTCACGTACCAATTTTATAGTCTTGTTTTGTTGACAGTAAAATGTCAAGCATGATTTAAATTGCCCTACTTACTTTTAGGTGCATAAAATATCTAATACCCTAATAATAAATAAAAACTAAAAGTCAATGTGGTGGTGGTACACACCATTGAATTCCAGAACCTAGAAGGCTGAGGCAAGAATTTGAGGCCAAACATATGGAGTTAGATCAGTCTTGGTTGTGCAGAGAAATGATATCTCCAAAAGCAAAAATTAAAAAAGATAATAAGTACATTAAATACAAAATGTTATATATAAAAGTAATATATTAGAAGATATTTATTAAATTATAAACCCTTTAAAATATTTAAGTAATAGTAATGTTCATATGGAGTTTGTTTTCTTGAACAACAGCAACAAAAACTCCATTTTATTAAGAATTTTTCCTTTACTCTTTTTTTAATTGACCAACCTTAGACATCTATTCCTAAAAGTACTTTACAAATGAAAATGTATAGACTAGTAAAATTCAAATAGTTTTAAACTGTCTCTTAGCAATTACTGTTAACACTACTAATAAATAATGATACTCCATTATGAGTAAAGCTAATTTTTCTTTTTCTTGGTTCTGAAGATTGAGTCTAGGTCTTTATGTATATGAAGCATAAACTACTCCCCAGCCCATAAATTTTTGTTTTTATGTTTTTAGCACTTTTAATTATATAGCTATAATTTAGGTTAATTTATAGGATTTTTGGCCATTTGAAAGACACAGTTGTGATACCATATATACCATCTAGTTATTAACAGTAATATAGTAACAATGTGCTCTTTCTCTTTCCTTTAGCTTTTCCCAAAATTAAAGTACATTTAGCTACCTGAAGAACAAAATATATTTGTTTAGGGCAAGATCACATTTTATCTAACTATTAAGATAATGTGACAAGCTTCACTGATGGCAGTAATGTAGTGTAACTTCCCCCTTCAACTCCCTTTTCTCCCCCTCAACTTAGCTAACTGAATGCGGATAGCAGAGGCAATTATAACCTTTAGAAAGCCACAGATAAGTCTGTGTTTTATGGACAAGCATCCTGGCTATCAGTTTGGAAAGTTTATGCTTGCTTGAGAGATTATACTTGGGATTCCTCTTGCCATAGTTATGAGGTAGAATTCCTAAGTTGCTTCTCATAGATAATGTGAAATAAATTTAATTATATGGAAAAAAATTAAAGCAGTTAGAACTGTAAGGCCTGGAGGAGAACCTTAAATGTGTGACATTCTTATTGAACAGTTCGCAGCTAGAATCGTAAAGCTAAAGCACTTACAAATTGTTAGCTTGCTTGTTATTATTAGTTTTATTTTCATATGTTGCTCTAATTTAAACAGTCATAAATTGTTTTTATAATTTTGGAACACTGAAGAATGCAGTGTTCAAAGTAGAAACTAGGACAGGTGAACCCAACCGGAGGATTAGAGGGCAGAGCAGGGAGGACAGTATTTGTCTTGGGATTGAGAAATTTTTATATTTTGACTGATCTTTGGAAGTTTACTAGATAATATTTCAGAATTAACACTAGCAATAGCAATATTATCTTTCCACTTAAAAATTCCACAAGGAAAGTATACCTTAATAAACTAATATTTTTACATGGATTTTTCAGGGATTTCAGTCCAGTTAATTTACAGTGTTGGTGTATATACTCACTTTTAAAGAAAAACTGGTGTATTCAGTCTCATAGTCAAGGATTTGAAAACCGTTACATCAGAATGATGTTTTTGAGTTTGGCAGTGGTGCCACTGGATCTGCTCTAAGGTGTAAGGTTCTATAATTGACCTTATGACGTCAAGCTCTATGCCTCAGTGACTCAGAAATACACCCAAATTTGCTTAATACACAAACGAACATTTTTAAACTTTCTTTTGTTTTCATCGACATCCCTTTTTAAAGTAACAGAATTACTTAGCTTATAATAGGAATTCATGTTTGTGTTTAATTATTCATAATCTTAACAGAGTTTCAGAGTTACTCTTTCAAGCTTTTATATATTCAGAATATTGTTCCATGGGTTTTGACCTGTTTTAAGATGAAACACACCTAATTCCTTTACTTAATGTTAGTACTCCTGTATTCTATAGTACCTTAAGATGTAGTGATTGTATGAAATTTTCTAATTTGTAAACTATTTCTATGTGAAACTGGTATTTTTGCATGAACATGTAACACTTTAAAACAGATTATATTTGTGCTGTTTTTACAAAGAACTTTAGTTTTCAATGAACTATAAATTGTTCTGCTTGTTAGTAAAACTAGATAAGCTAAAATAGAAACATTTGTTATTTTAGCTATAATTATCCTGTTTTCTTTAAAAGATTAAAATATAAATTGGAAAAGTAATTATCACTCAGTAGTAAAAATTAGTATAAAAGTTAAGCCACTCATTTGACTAGTTTATTCTTTGTCGTATAATTTTTTAGTGTTTAAAGAATACTGTGAATGTCTTCCTTAATTTATCTGTCTGTTTTTCTCACTGAATTTTGTGATAGCAAAAGAAATTTTTTCTTCTTTAAACTACTGACAGTCTAAAGAATGTTAAGCTAGTTTAGAAAGACAATGGATAGCAAATATCATCTTTTCGTCATAATCATTAATATACATGGCCAACTCATCAGAGATAAGGGGTAGATATTTTTGCTAGATATTTATTAAATATCTTTCAATTTTTATGTGAAATTTTGTGATATATTTTACCTTTCCTTAAAACAACATGATTTAGAAAACAGAAAATCCTTTTTTTTTTTTTATGAGGGATACTAGGGATTCAACCCGTGGCCTTGCACGTGTGAGGCAAATAGCCTGTCGCTTAGTTGTGCCTCCAGGCCTCCAAAATGAAGACATTTTAAGACTAGCTGAATGTGATGAGTGTGAAGACTTGTAAAGCTTGATGCATCATCTAGGCCACTGTGTGTGTGTGCGTGCTTGTGTGTGTACTCATGTGTGATATTTTGTGCCATTGCAGAATCCTATTGTCAAAATGGTTTATGATATTTTGATTCTATAAGAATACCTGAAGTTGATCTCTTCAGACTCTGTTCATATGCAGTTTGCTAAAATTGATGTTACGGGTTTAGTGCTGTTTTTCAGGCATACTGATTTCAGAATGAAACATTAAAAATAGAAAATCTATTTTCAAAACAACACCTATGCTATATCTTTGTGTCTGATAAGTATATAGAGAGAATTTGATACAGGGTAAATCATTTGTTATTTTTATTTTTAGAAATAGCACCTTAAGAATGTTACCTTTACCAAACTTTGATTACATTTAAATCCACAGTAGTGTTTGAAGTATGAAGCTAAAGAAACTAATGGAAATGTTGCTTTCTCTAGTGCATTGGGAAGGATATTCTGGGTTTTAGACTTTCCATAGATTTCCTTTTAAATGGCTGACATTAGATCTTTTTTGATTCAACGTATTTCAAATATCATATCACTGCTTCTGAAAATGAATGACATGAGTAAATGCCTTCATAAAATTCTCTTTTAAAGAGAATATATGATTACTGGCAGAATGATTTACTTTTGAGTTTTAGTTAAATTTAGAAAATATCTGCCCATTATCAGTGTGTGCTTTCTTTTTTTTTTCTGTGCAAGTAATTTGCTTTCCCAAATGTGCTTAAAGCTTTTTTTTTTGTTTTGTTTTTGGCAGAATTGTTTGGATTGTAAAGTGTACTTATTTTAATATAGTAAAAAAATATAGGTTATTGCATCTTCTGTATTATGATTTCATGTGAATAATTTACCATTTCTTTCTGTTTTCCATTGAACTATTCAGTGGTCGGTGAAGATGGTAAGCCCTGTGTGCTGATCTATATACTGTGCCAACATTAAATAATCTCAAAACATTGTTTTATTTAATTCAGAACAAGTGTTAATGTACATCCCACATTTTCGACTTGTATGTTTTTTCTTTTTATAATTTAATCCATAGTCCAGCATATGCCGATACCTTTTGGGTGTCTTAGATTAGACAGTAATGTGGTTAACTGTCATCAGCCCATCAAATTCTTAAATGTTATTGGATAGAATCTGTGTCATGTTTAAGAGAATTTAAAATTTTTTTAATAAATTTTTTATTTACATGGAGCAAAAGTTGTACAGTAGTAAAATTTAGAAAAAAATATTTTTCTTTTTAAATACTTTCTTTAAAGGTCATATAAACTTGTTTATTTTATCATAAGAATTATTAGGTTTGTCTAATAGAAAAAAAAGTTCTGTTAATTTCATTATGGATTCAGTGCTTTGTTCAGAAGCACAGGTAATCTGTTTGTGTGTGTGAGTGTGTGTGAGTGTGTATGTGTGTCTCCATCCCTGTGTTTGAGGTGTTCCTATATACATTTATGCACACAAATTGAGTTTACATTATGAAGACCTAATCCTCAAATTATTGGGCGCTTGCATAGAAAACTATGCACACAGGTTTAGAAAGCAAATTACTGTTTTAGTCATTTGTAGTTGAGACTTTTATAAGTTCCTTGGTAGTAAGAGGAGTTGGTAAATGCCTTGTTTGTTTTTGTTTTGAAGACCTTGGTAAATAGAATGGATTTGCTTTGTGCACTTATGTAAAAAGGGTTATAATGTTGAAATGGGATATTAGGAATTCAAGTGCCTTGATACCTATTAAAACATATTTCTTTATTTCCCTAAATAATGTTCAGGCTTTTCAAAAACATTTTTCAAATATAAATTAGAAGGTTTACTTTGTACTGTTACATGATAGTGTAATCCCTGGGCCCCAAATTAGAATGAATATAACAAATTACATTGAACATTAACTAATAAATATAAAGGGACTTTATATGTAAAATTTTAATATTCCATTATTTACTTTAGATTTGACTGATTGACATTGCCACAAATGCCTGATCCAAAACACAAGCCACTTAGACAGAGGCCCTACTTTTAGTCATCATGCTTGTTGAATGCCCATAGTGAGGCCATTGAGTAAATATTCTCAGAGGTTCTTGTTAATTAACTGTAACATTTGGTCATGGCTTTTCTTGTAAGTGAATTTCCTTTTGTTTAAAAGTAAATGATGCAGGCATGGAGAGGGGTGGCTCATTGGTTAAGAGCTGTTTTTAAGAAGACCCAGGTTCTATTCCTAGCACTTACGTGGTCACATGGTAGCTCACAATGGTCTGGAGCTACAGTTCCAGAGGATCCGATGACCTCTTCTGGCCTTTGCAGGAATGAGCTGTATGTACAGACACTGATGCAGGCAAACATCCATGCACATAAAATTATAAAATAAAATAATTTAAAGATAAATAAAGTGTCCTTGTACATAGTGAAATCAAGCCATTAAGCATATGTTAAAGGTACTAGTAGCCCAGAGAGTTAAGAATACATTTTATTTTATAAGCTTGTCTCAGCAGCACTTTAAAAAATTGAACAATATTCATAGTCAACCATTTGAGGTGAAAAATAGGTGTTAATTTTTGGAATGTAATATGTTAATACAGGTTATATTAAATGGATTCAGTAGTTAATAATGGTTCTGTTATAATCTCTAATAGCTGAAGTAATAATGGTTAAATTTCAGAGGAAAACGGAACCAAGTGTGGTGACACACTCTTAGCCAGTACCAAGAGGCTAAGACAGAAGGCCTGGGAATTTAGGGCAGGGCTACACAGTGAGGCCTAGTCTTCAGGAAAAAGACATCATTAATAGAAAAATCTTCTCCTTTATACCTGCACTTCATTAATCTAGATTCAGAAACATTGAAGCCTTTCTAACCAAGAAACCTTAAAGAATTGTGTCAAGACTGGGCATGGTGTCACATGCTTGCAATGGTAGCACTTAAGAGACTGAGGCAGGAGCATCTGAGCTCAAGTTACAAACTATAGTTAAGAGACTGTTGTCTCAACAAAATAGAGAGGGAAGTGGGATTATATCTTTTAGAAACAACTGTGGTGTATAATTCAGTTTTACAAAACAAAGATTGGAAGTGTATTCCAAGTTATGAATATAATTTCCAATCAGTAGATTATACCTTTAATTTTTTAATGATCAGAAATATTTTATTTCCAAAGAATGGTCTAATAAATGTAATCATTCAAAAACTATCTGCAGTATTGAAATATATATTAAACCAGTTGTCTTTAAGCGGTAAGTTGCTTATCTTGCTCATTTACGAACTTTATATTTTTATTTTGCACATTCATGGTATTCAGAATGTCATGACAGTGGATTTTATTCCTTAAGGTTCTGTGTACGAGAACATACACAGTAACAAGATAATGTAAATAAGAAGTGTTATGTGTTCCCATTCTGTTGTTGCTGTAAGAAGCCTCATGTGTTTAACTCTCCAAAGACTTGAAATAGTGTGATACAGTTATTACTCACCTGTATTTGGTGAGGTTTCTGTTTTTATTTCTGCCTATTTTCATGTTTTATAAGTATTGAAATTTAAGCTCTTTTTACTAATAGCTATGTAGATTTTTTAAAGATTGAGGCTAATTGAAAATTAAAGTTAGTATTCTTATTTTATAAAAAGGTAAAGTTGAAAAATAAAATATCTAAAGATGTCTTTAATAATGACTTAGACTCTCTTTTCAGGGCCCAGCACTAGAAGATTTCAGTCATTTGCCACCAGAGCAGAGGCGTAAGAAGTTACAGCAGCGCATCGATGAACTTAACCGAGGGCTGCAGAAAGAGTCAGACCAAAAGTAGTGTTCCGTTAAGCCCTCATTGTTCTTCATTTTAGGGTCTCATATGATACATGATACATAGAATATTTCTAAATAATTTAATCTGGCCTGGGGGTATAGTTCAGTGGTAAGAGTACTTGCCTAGCATTCATGAATACCTGAATTCCGTCCCCCAAAAGTCATATATCCCAATTGAAACACTTCTTAAAATTTTTTAAAAAAAAATGTTTATTTTTATTTTATATGTATGAGTATTTTATCTGTGTGTGTGTGTGTGTGTGTGTGTACAACTTGCATGCCTGGTGCCTGTGGAGGCCAGAAGACCTCTGGAACTGGAGTTACAATGGTTGTGAACCTCCATGTGGGTGCTGGTAATAGAACTTGGTTCCTCCAGAAGAGTAGTCAGTGATCTTCTGAGTTATCTCTCTAGCCCCCTGAAATGCTTTTTTTAAGGGGCAAAAAAAAAAAAATACTACCTAAACTAGAAAACTTTATGACTTACATATTATTTAGGCAAAAATCAAATAGAATATTTTTTATATTGCAGATTTTTTTTGTTAGTTGCTATTGGAGTTCCTCCCACAAATTTGTAAAAATAAAACAGAAACCCAAAACATGGTAATTCATTGTCAAGAGTAGTTTTACCAGCACTAACCACCTCTTATATATTGTTTAAATTATCAATTGAGTTCAGAACAGTTGATTGAGGGATTATATACATTACTCATCAAACATTTTTCATGGAATATAATGTCTTTAAATCCTTCAAAATAGCTATCTGAGGTTGTTCTTACTGTATAAGTGGAAAGGTGGAAATTGGTTGGAAATTATGTAAACTGTTGTACTAGAACAAGGGAGAAGTATAGGATGGGTTAGGAAAAGTCTTAAGGTACTGTCTTGTAGCATTCTGTTGGTAATGGGGGGTGGGGTCTCCAGAAGTTTTGAGTGGGCACTAGGACATTAACAGCTGTCCTAGAAAAGACTGAACCTTATGTAGATGAGTAGATGAGAGATTAGGAAAGGAGACAAGGAGACTTGTTAGGGAACTAACTTGTAGATACTGAATTGAAAAGCAAGAAAAATAAATTTTGAATTGAAAGTAGTGGTTTTGCTTATGTTTTATGAAAAATCCACACGGAAAGTGTCTGGTTGAGTTTGGAAATAGACACCTAGAACTGAAGAGAAACTGGAGACAAACATTGGAGAATCATCTGCAGATGAAGCAGTCTAAAGAGGAGGAGTGTAGGATGAGAAGAGAAGACACTGCTTGTCATTTTATGTAACAGACATTTAAAAGTTGAACAAAAGAAGAAGCCAATGAATGATTGTTAAGAAAGCAGAGGCGAGGAGGAAAAAATGAAAAATAGAACGGTTAGGTCAAGAAGGAAAAGAGTATTAGGAGTATTAGTCAACAGTGTCAGGTGCTCATGTCAGACAGCATTGATTGGACATAGTCTAGGGTAATGGGACTAGAGAAGAGGAGGTAGGCTAAGAAATTGGCAGGGAGCTGAAGATGGCATTGCTATTTCTAGCACAGGTGAGTGGGAGGACAGTGGTGCTGTGGGAAATGAGATAAGGAATGCTGCTGGAATGATGATGCTCAGTGCAAATAGAATGAGATTGATTTAGAGCCAGGCATGGTGTCACACATCTGTAATCCTAGCACATCGGAAGATCAAGAGTTTAAGGCCAGCCTGGGCCGCCTAGTAACACCCTGTTTTGAAATAAAGCAACCTAATGAATTTGATCTGGGAAACAGTATGTGTAAGAACAGTGTAAAATATTCCACTAGCAGTTTATTAAGCCCATATATGCGTAAGTTACATAAGACCTGAGAAATGTTTTTCATATTAGAAGTCTTTTAAATGTAAACAGTCAAGCACACACGTTTTAAGAGTCTTCCTTAAATTACTCACTATGTATACAAGTCATATACAGACAGACAGCCTTATGTGAATTTTCATTATTAGGATACATTTGTCTAAACTTAGAAATGTGACTTTTTAAGGTTGAGGTAAACTTTAGTCCCCAATGAAACACTTAAGTGATGTTTAATCTTGTGGTTTCCTTTTGTTTCTCAGAGAAGCACTCAACAAAATGAAGGATGTATATGAGAAAAATCCACAAATGGGGGATCCAGGAAGTTTGCAGCCTAAATTAGCAGAGACCATGAATAACATTGACCGCTTACGAATGGAAATCCACAAGAATGAGGTACATATGTTAACTCAGCAGTTTGAAATAAAAGTATATTTTTAAGTATTTTATAAACTTTATCGTGATTGTGTTTTCCTAGACTTATATACCAATATTTATGTTTAATTTAGAATTTATGAATTGATTATAATTATGATATATAATTATCAAATTAACAGCCTGTTGATTTTGTTATTTGAACCTTCATATAAAACTAAATATACTTTTTTTTAAAAAATCAACTCTAAAATTAATTCTCTGAGAATCACAAAGTCTGAAAGTGCATTTAAATTTAGGGTAGGAGTTTCAGACTTACTGAACTGTTGGGTATTTTGTCTTTTTTTCTCTCTGAAGGCATGGCTCTCTGAAGTTGAAGGCAAAACAGGTGGAAGAGGAGACAGAAGACATAGTAGTGACATAAATCATCTTGTGACACAGGGCAGAGAAAGGTCGGGGTTTGTTTTCATTTTTATTTTTAATTTCATTCATTTAATTTTTATCCTTTTTTGCCCCATTAGTAAGTTTGGTTAAATAACTTCAGTCTTTTGGAACTATTTTGTACCTTAAGTAATGGTTGTAGGAAAATTAGAAATTTCATCTTGTTCAATTCTAGTTTACTACATCCCTGAGCATGTAAGAATAAAAATAACAACACAAACTAACAGACCTAGGAACCTCAGGGATGGGAGAGATTCCCTTTAGGTTTTTATGGACTTGGTTAGCTTATGATGGGGGAAAAAATGCTATCAAATTACTTACAGTTTGGTGAATAAGAAAAGGAGCTGTGTCTTGGACAGTTTTCAACTTAGCTTTTGCAAGGTCTCCATCCTGCTTATGACATGTCTTCCTTAGTGTAATGTGTTTGTTTTTTCCTATCATTAAAAAATCAGAAAACTGGGTTTCATATTTGAGAAAATTTGAGAGGCTTAATATCAGATATTGGTTCACTAATTACAACATAATTTGAGCAAGTTCTTTTTTCATATTTCCTTAATCTTAGTTTCCTAAAAACACAAAATGGAAGTTAAAATACCCACTTGTTGCTGGCAAAGGAAATGGTGTAAGGCAGCTAATAGTGAAATACCTGATCATAGTGTGCGTTTCACAGGTGTGAGTGCCTCCTGTCCAGCTCCTGTCACTTCAAGAAAAGAGCTCTTAAGTTTGTTGAGAAATATCTACAGATAACTGGTTTTTGTTATTAGGCTAAAAACCCAGGCTAAATGAGTTTAGTTTTTTGAATATGTGTGATTTTAAAATGTGGTTTTCTAACTTATCTAGCAGTGCTGCTAAATCTACTGCGTGCATGTGTTATCCATTCTTTTGGATTTTCTGAATTACTAATTTCCTTTAATCAATTGGAAATTATATTATTTGAATTTGGAGTATTTGGTTTTAAGTAGCAGATTGAAGTTTTATACTGTGTTAGAGGAAAAGTGCACTTCATTAAATAAGGAACAGCCTAGATAATATTCTTAGGACTTGATTTTGTTTTTTGCTTTTGTTTTTGTTTTGTTTTTCCTATCTCTTGGCTGTCCCTCTTCCTGTACTGTGTCTGTTTTAAGGCTCCAAATGTTTTTTTTTTTTAAAGCTTGTAGTTTTCCTCCAGGTTTAAGGAGAAAAGGAAGTGAGCTTCTGTTGGTAGTTCTGGGCAGAGCACTTTTGTATGATAGTGCTCACCTCTGTGCACATGCTGTGTTCATGGTATCTCATGTGCTGGCTCATAAAAACCTCACTGTGAACTGAATGTAGACCTGGGTGAATCTGCTAAGGACTATTTCTGATTTTAGAAGCCTGGTGTCTACCACATTGTTCTATTTCACCTTTAGATCCTGTACCAGTGGAGTGTGTTTACTGAGCATTGCTCTAGAACATTGTAACCTTTTAAGTGTTTACTTTAGGAAATTAAGTGAAGAATCATTTTATATTACTACAAGCAGTTTACATGGTTAATGTCTGAAAATAGGGCTCAATATGAAAGTATGTCATTGATACCTAATTTCTCCTGAGATCAGCTTATAAATAATACACAAAGACTTGTCGTGATATGATACTTGATCAGAGATACTTTCATGGGTTTTAGTCCTGAGGGAAGTTACACCGATGATGCAAACCAAGAAGTCCGTGGGCCACCGCAACAGCATGGCCACCACAGTGAATTTGATGATGAATTCGAAGATGATGATCCCTTGCCTGCTATTGGACACTGCAAAGCTATCTATCCTTTTGATGGTATGATGTTCTTAATATATAATATTTGATAAAATTGGTTCCTCAAATACAAAATATGTCACCATTTATTTTACTATGCTTAGCTAAATGATATAGTGTCAGAAAATTACATTCCTGGTTCATTAATTGCGTAGTTTTGTTTTAACTATGATATAAATATAGTATTACCCCTACCTCCACACCCACAGCTGAATTGAAAGTCATGCATGTTGCTCGAATACTAAAACAGGTGATCACCTATCAACTCTAGGTAATAGAGAATTTTCCCCAGATCCTAGATCTTACATATGCTGAAGTAGCTTGAACATATAGCCCAAACCAGGAAGTAAATGACTCTTCATGCTCTTTATTGCAGCTAAATAATATCAAGAGCCAGGTATAAGGCATAACTGAGTGCTATCATTGTATCCTGATTCTACAGGCTTCCCCTTTAGATGAGAGTAGCAAAGAAAATGGTAGTTTCTGACTATTCTGCCTTCTCCTATGATGGCTGAAGAGTAGGCTCATGGGGGGTGTTGTGACCCTCTCTGCAGAGTTTATAGTTCTCTTCTTTAACTAACAGAAGAGCAAAATAGCATCTTCATCAACAGATATGAAATGTTCTACAATTTGACACCTTTCTCCTTGTGTAGGTTTTACATTTAAAGGAATAAGGAGATCTCCTAGTGGGTAAAGGCTCTGGCCTCCAAGCCTGAGAACCCAAGTTTGTTCCTGAGGGCCCATGTGGTAGAAGAGAATTGATGCCTGAAGTTGTCCTCTGATCACCACACTTGGGCCGTAGCACATGCTTACTCACACGCATGCACACAAGCACAAATATAATAGGTTTTCCATTTTCATGTATAGGTCTGGTATATACATATGTGGGTACATATATGTACATGGGTGCTAGTACATATGGAGGCCTGAGACTGGTGTTAGGAGTCATCCTTAGTTTTTCTTTCCCTTTATTCAAGAGCCTTTCAGTAGAACCCAGAGCTCATTGGTATGGCTGATCTGGCTAGCTGGCTTGCTCTGAGGAGCCCCTCTGTATATGTTCTTCCTTTCCTGCTCACAGCTCTACTTTTTTCTTATTCATACTTCATGAAGTTTTTGGGTAGGCACTGCTCAGATTTGGGGAAAGAATTAGAATTGTGAAATAGTGATTAGACTACCCTATGAAATCACATAGTGCTGCTGTGGGTCAGTTACTAATCCATTATACAGCAGGTGATTACAACTAGCCTCATGGGCTTATTATGTAGTTCACATGAGAATGTGTATAATTATATTGAGTAAACTAGAAAACATTACAGGAAAGATGCTGCTTGTGGCAGTCAGTGGGTTCTTGCATCTCGGTACAGTGAAATTTAGTAGTAGTTTATATTAATATCTTATATTTATAATTTTTATTAAGAATTGTTGCAGTGCTTTAATTCCACTTGTGCTTTGGAAACTTTCGCCTAGGACATAATGAAGGTACTCTGGCAATGAAAGAAGGTGAAGTTCTGTACATTATTGAGGAGGACAAAGGTGATGGGTGGACAAGAGCCCGGAGACAGAATGGTGAAGAAGGCTACGTTCCCACGACATACATAGATGTAACTCTAGAGAAAAACAGTAAAGGTGCAGTAACTTATATCTAAACTAACCAGGCGTCTTTGTGCCATGTATAACATAAAATGACAACACATTCCACAGGTCAGAAAAACCAAAAAGTCAAGGGCATCCTGATCTATATTGTTCACTATGTGAGCTGAGTGCAGGCCTGATCAGAGAGATGTGAATATTGCCACAAGAAACTCTCTTTGACGCTTTACTGTTCAAGTGATGTTGGTGTGGAAGCTTAATTGATGCCTTTTTCTTTCTGTCCTGCCTAAGTGTGTGTAAAGGATGTGTGCTTTTCTGCCTTATAAATAATAGATTTGATTATTAGGCAAGAATCATAGGTAGAATGTTCCCTGACCCCTTCACTTCAGAGGCAACAGTGACTGTTGAATTGAAATAAACAAGCCTGCTCTGAACTGCAGGAAGCTGATTTCCAGGAACGTCTTGACCTAGGAGCTTGAATTTATAGCTTCAGGTTCTAGGAAGAAAATAGTTGGATAATTGGGAAAAATAACAGTCATTGTCCTTGCTAGTCTTAACTTGGTTTCCTAAAGAAAAAAAGAGAATCCCTGGTATATAGTCTATTTAATATGAGCTCATCACAGCATCCCAGGATAAATCACCTGGTGGAGCTTGTATGCAAATAAGACAGCATTGAGACCTGAAAATATTTTCAGGCTTATGGTAATTTTTAATGATGTACAAAGTTCATTCCAAGTTAATCTTAAACTTGTACTTTTCACTTGAAATTGTCTTTTAGGAATATCGCATTAGTGCTCATTTAGCATTTGGCGGTTAACTCGTAGGAAGAATTGAATCTGATTCAGTGAAGATAGAGGACAGTCTGGAATGGAGGACAGTGCTGGCAATGTTGGCTCTTAGAGGAGAAACATTTTTTTCTACTAAGATGAAAGAAGGCCTCTGTACTACCATTGAGGACTTCATTTTAGCGGGATCATTGACTGTCAGAGTAGATACCTTTTTTCCATTATATCACCAGAAGCGTCTGTTGGAATCATTGTCCAGTCAAGAGTTGTACAGTCATGTGGCCATACCCCAGTTGACTGAGTGGGGAAGGAAAGGGAGGGAGCATTAACACTGGCCTTTGCTTATCTTATGTTTCAAAGCTGCCTGGTATTTTTAGTAGCTGAGTATAAAATACTTTTAGGAACATTTGGGATGGACACTTTAAACTGAATACCCCTTTTGGTCTTACCAAAGGTCTTCAGTAATTGTTTTTTTCTTTTTCCTCCTGGACTGCAGGTTCCTGAAGAGGGTTTCTGAGGAAATGGGCAAGATGTTGAAGGAGGTTACATGCAGCTGCTTTTGGGGGGAGGGTATCAGAGTTGTCAGGCTCAAAGAGAAAGTGAGAGAAGCAAGTTGCATGAATGCATGCAGATTTTTTTACTAACTTCATTAGCATTTCCATACATTAAAAAATTCATTATAGTACCAGTCCTTAAATTCCTAGTTCACATGGAAGAAAAAAAAAAAAAGCCAGCAATGGCTAACCTCTTTTTTCATTTATTTTACTGATACCAAATCAGAAAGAATGCAGAGCTGTCTTAAAGTTTGTCTTACTTTGGGCTGTCCCAATAGGACTGTCTTCATTCCCGCTCTGTTTTAATTGGCTTTTAGACCCGTCGTCTGTTAGAACCCTTGCCATTTGTCAGTGTCTGCCTGAGCCACCTCCGTGCTTGTTTAACATCCTGTTGCATGTCTAGAGTTATCTGGGCTTAGATTTTTCAGGCATGTTTTTGTAATCCCTTGTTCTTGTCAAAGCCTTTGTTTCGTTCTGCGTTTGTAGTGCAAATCACTTTGTCAGACATCTCCGCACTAATGTTTCCATACTAGTATTTGTGTATGCTGCTAAAACTTCCCCACTGCAAACATTCCAGTTTTGGCATTATGAAGACATAGTCTGTGAACCTGAAGTATTTATGATAAGAAAAAGAAAACATCTCTGCTCTAGCCTACAGCCCAGTTAAAGAACTCTGTGAAATGTGACACATCTTCAGCACCTCAGTCTGGGAAGAATCTAGTCAGCACTGAAGTCCTGGCATAATAAACACAGAGGATACGCACCACCTAAAGGACTGTTGTCAAAAGTCAGCTGCTTCCATTCAAATGCTGCCTTAAACTCGAGTGCCTAAATCTGTTGATTGCCAACACTTCCACTACAGTATCCCACAAAGGGCTTTATGTGCCAGCTCAGTGCTCCTCCTCTAACTCTGTGGCATCGCCGCAGCTGTGATGTAGCCTCGGTAGGTGACTTCTAGAGCTCTACCATGTGCAGTGGTGCATCTTCAAATTTATGCATCAAGCTAAAGACCTGTCCAAGTCCATTTTACTTTCATCAGTATATTTATGACAAGTTTGATGGACCTTCCCCTATTGTCTTTTAACGGGGTGATGACGATCTCATTTGGTTATTACAATGATAGTCTGTTTCCAAGTGATGCTTTTGTTTGAACCAGATAAAATTTAGTGAAACTTTGTAATGATCTATGTGCACTTTTACTTGTAAAATGGAAATTTCTGTATGTTTATACTTGTAAATACAATTGTCGTTAGTGCTCTCATTGCTCATGTTGTCCTGCCTCGCATTTGTGATTCTGTTAATGACTTGTATCTGAACTAATTTCTTAGTGGTCTTGTAACAGGGACACGGGTGGGGTGGGGGGTATTTGTACCACTGAAGCTCCATTAATTTGGTTCCTTACTGTTTTGAGGGGAGAAAGAGAATGTGAAATGTTCTGTGTATTATTGGATTTCAAGCAATATTTTAGAAACTGTGTGACTGCTTTAATAATTTTTTCCAGTGCTATTGGAATCATACTACCAGTTATACTAAAGCTGAATGACAATTGTGTGAACATTAATGCCTTCATAAGATCAAGTACACCACTGTTATGCAGCTGACATATAGTGTATTACCTTTGAGGCTAGTAAACTATACAGTTTTAGATATTAAATCTCGTTACAGGGTTATTTATAGAATGTGACATTATTCTATACTGACAGACTACATAAAGTAGTTTTAAAAAGTAGTGCTATTTTTGTTTCAGAAGTTAGCAAGGAGAAGGAAATGTGATCTGACTGTGTTTGTCTTCTATACGAAGCCTGAAGTGCTTATGTTTTTCTGACTAACAATCACAGAGGGCAAAGTTCACAGCTTTTTTGAAAAGACTGTTCTTTTCAAGCTACTGTGTATTTTTTAAAGCTTGGGTTTGCTTCCATAGGAGGCAAGTTCCTTCCTGTGGAGTAGTGCAACCTACATATGGATTATACCATTTGAAAAGACACTTGTGCTTACCCAGTTAAATCATTCTTAAACTTTGAACATGTGAACTGTCTAAAAGAAATCTCTTAATTTTGCAGTAATTTCACTCTTTGTGCACATATTGATTTCTTAATGGTAAAATGCCTTGTTTATGATAGTGTTCTCTGTTGAGAATATTTTCATGGAATAAAACAATCTTTTCATGGTCAGTTAAGATGTGTATTTATCTTTTACTGGTGTTTGAACCAAAGAGTTGCGATACTTCCATTAAATGTGATAGTGTTTAGATAACTCATAGTAGATGCTAAGTTCCTAAAGTGCGACAGTCTTTGGGAGAAGCCATTATAGGTACTTTATTCTGGGTTTTTAGTTTCTTCCAAGCTTTGCTAAAAGAAAGAATAGATGTTTAATTAGAGTGAATTTAAGTCAAGTGTAATAATTTCAGTTTATTTTTACTCAGCAGTAGCCATGTGGCACAGACTTCCTTTGTCCCCATCTTTTTCACTGCATCTGTAAGAGCTGTCCCTGGACCACACAGTCTGATCTGGCCACTGCACATTGGCCAGAATTTCCTTCCTGACTAGTTGCAGAGCATCCATGCTTCCTGGGAAAAGAAAATGCATGGAAAGAGAACATTTGCTGCAGTTAGTGACACATTATTGGTAACTTTCAGGAAGTCTAATTTCAGAAGAGTCATCTCTTAAAAAGGCAAGTGCTCAACCATTACTATTACTGCAGGTTTTTAGAAGCCCAAAGGGAATAAAGCTTCAGTAGAGATTCTGGGCAGTGAGAAGCTGGGAATTTTAAGATGATGAAAATTGAAAGATCATTGCAAAATTTGGGAGTAGACACATGCAAAACCAATGAAAACAGCAGCAAAACTTAAAACATTACAATTTCAGATGAACAGAAGTTGTTTGTGTGTGTTTTCCTTAGGATGTGGGGGGGATCCAAGACAATAAAAGGCTTCTAACTATCTGGAAAGAAAGGAGCCCAGCCTCTTTAGAAGGATGTCACAGTGTTGGAGTTCTCTAGAGGAACAGAACTGATCTATAATACTTATTACAAGGTGATTTATTAGAGTGACTATTGTTTGGTTTTTTTTGTTTTTCAAGACAAGGTTTCTCTGTGTAACAGTTCTAGCTGTCCTGGAACTGTCCTATTTGGTCTTGTAGACCAAATGCGTCTTGAACTCACAGAGATCCACCTGCCTCTGTTTCCTGAGTGCTGGGATTAAAGACATGCACCACCACTGCTTGGCTCATTAGAGTGGCTTTATAGTTAGTGATCTGGCTAGTCCAGCAATGGACATCTCAGTAGAGAGGCCAAGAATCCAATAGTTTTTCAGCGACTGTCTCAGCAGGTCTTCTGTCTCTGTTGGGATCCTCAAGTGGTAAGCTCTTAAACCAGAGAAGGGATGTCTCAGCCTTGGGAGAGAGGAACTTGCTGGTGAGAATGAGGGCATGCAGGCAAAGATCAAAAGCTTCTTCCTATGCCCTCTTTATGTGGTTGCCACCAGATGTGGCCCAGATTTTGGTTGGGCCTTCCAACCTTAAGTGATCCAGATTTAGGGTGAGTCTTCCCAGATCAAATGGTCCAGTCAAGAAAACTTTTCACTGCTGTCCCCATCTGCTTAGATATTAGTGCTCCAGATGTAGTCAAGCTGACAATCACTGTCTGCAGTTATAGAGGTCGTAGAAAGTAGAAAGGCACTAAGAGATTGGGAAATGGGCAATCATAAATTTTGGAGAGTAATTTCTGGAATGTTTGAGAACAATCCTTAAAGGCCAGCTTTCAGGGGAAATTTAATAGGAAACTGACTTACGTTCTTATGAAATTAAGGCCTCATTGTCTGGTACAGATGAAGATGTCTAAGACATACGTACTGTCCTGATTTCAGCACCACTGACAAGAGTCCTCTTTTTTGTGAGATGCAGTAGACTACGAATGGTTACAAGCCGATTTTGTAACCCAGAATGTCAACCCTGAAGAGAGTTTCTAAGGACCACACTGAAGAAACATTTGTCATGCAATTCAACAAGTGGAGAAACACCATCACCACCTCTTCTATGAAGAACCATTATCTTGAATTTGAGTTTTGGTTTTCCGAAATGATTCATTGTATTTTGGTACCCTGAACAGATGATTCTGTAGAGATGCTCCATGTGAGCAGAGCCGGTGTTCGTGCTTTTTGCGCTCATGCATAGCTGTAGTGAAGTGTTAAATGTTGACTCTCATACTGCTCAGTGGGAGGAGTAACCAGAAAAGTCATAAAGTGAAGCGTTAGGTCCTTGCTCCTGTGGTCACTCAGCCCTTCTGGTGTGCTAAAGTTTACTATGGTCTTCTTTCTTCACATGTTGAGCTACACTGGTATCATAAACCCTTGAATGGGAGGGGCCCTACTCTGTTCACCCCACAGAGAAGTTCCAAAAGGCTGAATATCAACTTGGGTTGCAGGCCCCTCGACAATGCAGTAGTCCACCCTTAGAATGGTCTTAAAATCTTTGCCTTATTTGGGAATTTAATCTGTGCAGTGGAGGGCGGGCCTGCCCACCTTGTCCATGTAAGTATGAGGAAAGGGACTCATGTCTACTTAGAAAAGAGCTCTTTGAATGACACAGCACAGCTGTCATGTTCTCCTCTGCTGACCTGCTGAGAAGACCAAGTGCCTGTGACTCAGAACTAGAGGAAACCCTACTAGATTTGCCTGGTCTGTTATTCTTCAGCCTCCTTTCCCTCTGGCATTTCTTCTGCATCACAGCATCTGTTTGACAGCCCACTGGCTTCCTGATTGTCTGGTGTAAAAGTGCGGTCTGGGTATGGAATGAGGTAAGACTCAAGCGGATCAGCAGTCTCCATCCCGTTGTTCCCTTTGTCTACTCTGCTATGCTCTGGCCATTGAGTCAGCACGGCGATGGGATCTGGAGGCATTGCTGCATGGCTCCTCTTCAGGGACAGAAGCACATTAGTACATTCATGGCTGAATTCAGAGGACAAAGTGACTGGAAAATGCAGTTCCCTATATGGAGTCACGGGAGGGCCATGCCTTACATTGACTGTTAGATACAGGAGTCTACTACCCACTAGAGAAAGGATCTGAACACTACTGGCAGTTTGGAGTACTTTTATCTTTTTGTAGTTTTATTATGTAGTTTATTGGAGAAGTAAAACAACAACTCATTTTGTTTGGTTTGTACATTGGATTATATACGTATTTGTGTATTATGGATATAATAACAGCTCTCGTTACTGATTTTCACCCAAGGTTTATTGTGAGATTATCCACATACATACATAGTTCATTTTACTGTGTATAGTAAATTTTACCCATAATTTTGGTGGATATTTTTGGTATTTCCTGAACTTTCTAGTCAAAACAAGTGTTGCTTGAGAATATTCACATGTGTATTTCCAGCACAGAAGTTTCTCTGAAATCCAGACCTAGAAGTGGAACTCCTAACTTATATGTTTGTGGGGGTTTGAATGAGAATGGTCTCCATAGGCTCTTATATTTGTATGCTTGGTCCTTAGTTGGTGAACTCTTAGGGAGGATTGGGAGATGTGGCACTGGGGATGGGCTTTGAGGTTTTAAAAGTCCATACCAGGCATAGTCTCTCTCTGCCTACAACTTATGGAGCAGATGTGAGCTCTCAGCTATTGCTCCAAGCATTATTCCTGCTTGCCTGCCAGCATGCTTCTGACTGTGGTGGTTGTGAACTAACCCTCTGAAACTGTAAGCAAGCCCCTAGTTAAATGCTTTCTTTTATAAGTTTCTTTGGTCATAGTGTCTCTTCACAGCAACAGTAACTAAGACAGTGATAAATTAATTTTCAGCTTTAAAAATAGTGCCACATTTAACCTCCAAAGTTAGTGTATGTAGTTTTTCATTCTAATAATTTCTGTGTGCGGATCACTTGTTCTACATCCTGTCACACTCTTGGGAGTCAGGCATTCTCTTCTGTCAGTTCAAAAGATGTCAAGGTTCATTGTAGTTTGGGTTTCTCTTACTCTTGTGGGGCATGTTTACATGTATACTGTGTTTCCCTTTCTATGGAAAGCCCATTTTTATCTTTGCCCTTTCCCTTTGGTTGGTTGTCTTTCATGGGAATGCTTAATGTATTGAAGATGCTGATTGTGTCATTTATTTGTGTAACACACCACAGCTAGATATGAAACAGATACCTAGTTTTGACTCAGACATTCTCACGGGTAGCATTTATCTGAAGGCTTGCCTGGAGCTAAAGGTTCTTAGGTTGTTGATAGGGTCCAGTTCGTTGCTGATCTCTGACCATAGGTTTACTGTGTGGACCTCTGTCCTGGGACGCTGTCAGTGTAGCATCTTACAGGGAGTGGTCTAGGAGAGCGAAGAGCCATGATGGAGACCTAATTTTGTGCCCTAATGTCAGGTGTGACATAACGTCTGTCCTCTGCTTGTGAACAGTGACCAACCCTGGCATAGTGTGAATGGAACAGTACATGGCTGTTAGTGGCAGAGGGCAGGGAACATTGTGGCCTTCTCAGAGGGTGCCTGTCATACCAATCTTTCTTCAGTTTTGTGTGTTGGTTCTTTCCCACTTATTATTTTGATGAGTTCCATTTTAGTTCATATCAACTACTTGTTCATAACTATTTTTTTCATTTATCTACTGTAAGAAAACTCTTTAGTTGGGTTGAAAAGATAGCTTAGCAGTTAGGATCATGAACCACTGTGGTAGAGGACTTCAGTTGATTTCTTCGAACCCACATCTACCTATAACTCACAACTACCTCTATCTTTAGCTCCAGGGGATCAGATGCTCCTTTCTGCCGTCCACGGGCATAACATTTAAGTGCACAAACCACCACCACCACCCCCACACACAAAATAAAATCTTAGAATTCTTAGTTATCTAAAGTAAAAAGAGTATTCTGTCTTCTTAAAGTGCTCCCTAGTGAGCTTTTCTATCTAACAAAACAAACATGTATAATCTGTTAAGTAGGATATACCAACCTGGGATCACAACCAATCAATATCTTGGTTTTTAAAGTTTTGCTGCAAGGCCTGTATGGGAGAATAGTGGCTGCAGAACCTTACTGAAAGGTACAGTTTTTCTTCAAGTTGTAGTTGTGGTGTGGTGGTTAAGGTTAGGCGTCAATTTGCCTGGGTTAAGGAACCACTAGAACACTGGAGGGAAAGTCCTATTACTAGGCATGTCTGGGGTGTTTCCGGAGCCTGGCACGTGAGTTGGTGGGAAAAATTCACCCTCAGTGTAGATGGGCACTAGTTGGGCGCGAACCTAGACAGAACATAAACACAGAACAGTGGATGCTTTTCCTGCCGTTGAACTTACTGATTCCTCCTTTGGCCTTTGAACACTACTGGTAGCATAGACTCCCAGGGTCCTGGGCGTTTGCTCTGGACTGAAAATTAATTACACCCCCGGTTTTCCTGATTCTGAGGCATTTGGAGTTTGACTGAATGAGGCTACAGCCCTGCAGGGTCTCCAGTATGCAGATGGCCTGGCATGGGACTTCTGGTCTCCATAATCAAGTAAGTCAGTTCCCTTACTAACCTCCCATCGCTATATAAATATCTTGGGTCTGTCTCTGGAGAGCCAGAATATATCGGTAACCAGTTTTTGTCCTCTTTTCTTGCTGGTAAATATTCTCCTCAATCTTATTTAATAAGTAGATCCCTGTTTCCTGGAGGCAGTTCAAGTTCACTACGGTGGGCAGATCAACCCACACTGTAGGTGGTGCCACCTCAGACAGGTGGTCCTGAGTTGTGTAAGAACACAGAAGCAAGAAGCAGGCGGTAAGCATCATTCTATCATGGCTTCTGCTCCACGTTCTAGCTTGTAGGTTCTGCATTGGGTTCCTGCCCTGGCTTGCCTTGCTGACAGACTGTAACCTATAAGTTGTAACAAGCCATTTCCAACCCCTTTGTTTTATCACAAGAAAAAGCAAACCAGGACAATGTACTTAAGATGGCCACGTTATAGTGTAGTATCTATAACCAGGCAGTCAGTCCTCCAAGTCTATTTAATATCGGGAAGAAAACTTGGTGTGGATTAAATACTTAAAGGGAAACAGGCCAGGTGTAATGGCACATGCCTTTAATCCCAGCACTTGGCGGCAGAGGCAAGTGTATCTCTTGTAAATTCAAGGCTAGCCTGGTCTACATGGTGAGGTCCAGGACAGCCAAGACTACATAGTGAGGCCCTGTCTCAAGCAAAAAAGATAGAAAAACAAATAGGTAAGTGTTAGTTGATTACAGAAAACTTTCAAATCTTGTATTACAAAATTTTTACAATGGAAAATGGAGACTTTAAATACTAGACATTATTCTTTTGGGGAAGTCAGAAACCTAGAAAATGAGCCTGTAAGTTTTGTGTATCTTCTAGAGAAAATGATTAGCTCATATGCTTTTTCTGTATATTACAGTTGATTCAGAGTATAGCAAATACTGTATATTCCAAAAGTGTTAGGGCTTGCCTTCACATGGAGATTCTTGAGTTTGTTGGCATGGTGTGGTGGGAATGTCCCCTAAACACTCATGTATTTGGGAAGATCACAAAGGTCTTGCTGGAGGAAATACATCACTGGGGTGTGGGCTGTATTTATAGCCTCACCCTACTTCCTGTTCTTACTCTGTGTGTAGATGAAAAAGATTGGGGCTTCCTGCTGCCATGATGTTCTCTGTCCCTCTAGAACCATAGCCAAACTATAAACCCTTTCTCAAGTTAATTTTGGGCACAACAAAAAGTAACTAACATAAAGGGGCTAAGCGTTACCCAAGGAACTATGAATTGGAAAGCATTGCTCCAAGTGTGTCTAGAGAGCTTTCCAGGGGAGCCAGAGTGGTAGATCAATTGTGTCATGAGATAGAATTGTGAGGCCGGGTGGTGGTGGCGCACGCCTTTAATTCCAGCACTCTGGAGGCAGAGGCAAGCAGATGTCTGTGAGTTCGAGGCCAGCCTTGTCTACAGAGCAAATTCCAGGACAGGCTTCAAAGTTACAGAGAGAAACCTGTCTCGAAAATTAAGAAAAAAGAAATAGAATGGCAGCTGACATTTGGGTGCTTAGTCCAGCTGTTAGCTAGCACTTTCCCTTGAGTTTGAACCTAGGACTTTTGAAGCAGGACTTCACTTTAGCTCACATTCCATCTTTACAGTAGAACCCTTAGATTTGCAAATCACTTTTGGTTTAATATGGGAATAGGGAAGAAAGCTCCTTAGAATCCAGGAGTTAGAATTATGCTAAGGTGAGTGAGTCAATACTAAAGAGACAGGATACAATCATTTCACAAAAAGATATATTTCCACTCATGACTATTTACATTTTCATATTCAAAGAATATCATATAACTGATACCTTCTGCAATGTTTCATGCTTTTCTTTTAAATGCTTCTATTTACATTTATATGACATGGAATTAAAACTAAGATGGTCAAATACCATGATTATTAAACAACCAGCAACATAGCTATGTCTTCTTAAATTTGCTGATCAACATTAGCAATAGTTACCTTAATAATAAATTACCATTCATTTAAAAATCAGTAGTAATTTTAAACAATTCATATAAATAAGTATGCTCTGTGCAGTTTATACATTTAATATCCTGTGGATATTAAAAGCTTGTATCTTCTTAGATTTGCACATTATTACTTTATAAGATGATAAGCATTCCCAGCAGGTCTGGAAAAGCTTCAGGTAATGTCCCAAGGTCTTCTGGTTGGTTCTCACAGCTCAGCCTGCTTTACAGAAGGAGGTTCCAGTTTCCGTGAGAGGGCTGTTAAAATCTGGTTGAACTTCTCGTATCTCTCTGTCTGGTTGACTTCAGCACCCTTGCTGCCCCACAGCAATCGCATCTGAAATTCAGTCTTCAAGATCTCACTCATTTCTTCATCCGGTTGAAAATCTAATCAAAATAAAGCAGGTAAGTTCGGTTCTGCCTCAGAGGGTTGAAAGTGAGTGAAAGCTATCCTGTTTTACAGTAGAATTAAATGAACTTTCTCCTCTAGAAAAATGTAGGACCTCCTCATTTGACCAGCTTCAAAGAATTCACAAGCCTGTGTCCCATGTGAGGAGTGTTGGCTGGCATCTTCTCTGCATTTGTAACAACTTTACTTGCCATGTGATTCAACTATTTTAGCTGTAAAGTTTGATTGATGCTAGTAAATTTATCATTTTAGGATACTTTCTTCAGCTTAGAAAGTCCCTAGTTCTTGCAAGTAGCTAGCCTCTGTTTCAGCCCTTGTCCTAGGGAACCGCTGATGAACTTTGCATCTTTAGAGGTTTGATAAAAAAGGAATCGTGATAATTATGCACTGTCAGGGTTCTTCAACTTTGTATGAATGGTTTTCAATTTGTTCTGTGTGGGGCGTGTTAGCAATAACACATTCTGTTTAATTGCTGATTAATAGGCATTTATGCGGACATACCCATTCACTGATGTACTGTGAGTAATGTCAACATGAACAAGCCTGTGTGGACATTCATTTCTCAAGGCGGTCATACGGTAAGCATGTGTTTACTTTGAAAGAACTAGTCATAAACTCTTCAGTTTTATATTCACTCTTAATATATGAAGAGTCCAGCACTGCATACATCAGGATTGGTGGTTCACATATACCTGTATTCCTAGCATTTGGGAGGTGGAAGCAGAAGGATCAAGAAGTTCAAGATCGTCCTTGGCAAGGTACCAAATTTGAGGTCATTTTGTGATCTATGAGACCTTGTCTCACAAACAGTGGGATTTCTTTTCTTCCGGGTGTTATTCCCACATACTGCCCTTCTGAGCAAACCAGGTTTCCTGAGTGTTCATGGCTGGCACTGCACTTGCCACTGTGTGCTGACACACCTGTTTGCATCCCTCGGCCCCTTGAGGGCCACCACTTAGCTCGTGCAGCACACACACTGCAGCGGTGACAAATGTTTATCAGTCTGCTGAGGAAGTTGCTTCCTTCTCCAGAGCTTATGGAGAAAGTTCAGTTTACACACTTCCCAGGATGTGTTCTGGGACACTTGGAGCAGGGATAACTAGGAAGGAAGAGGCACACAGACAATGAAGTCTGGATAAAACACCTTGTGGTGGCTACTGCCTTCCCAGGTGGTAATGGTGCACATTCTCTTTGCCACTGCCTTTTATTTATTCTATTCCTTGATGGAGCACAGAAGAAAAGATGTGTGGGGCCCCTAAGCCATCTGGAATTGCAGGACATAGTTTGGGGATGAATTAGAATGATAATGACACACAGGAAGATGGCTCAATCAGAAAGGTGCTTGTTGTGTGAGTAGAGGCCTGAGTGTGATCTCCACAGCGCACTTTATAACACATAAGAGCTCTGACAGGATTAATATCCAGAATATACAAAGAACTCAAAAAACAGACAAGGAGACAAATTTAAAAATGTGCCATGGAGTTCTCAAAAGAATCCTTAGCAACTAGGAAAATGCAAATTAAAACTACTTTAGAGATTTCATTACCCATTACCCTAGTCAGAATGGCTAAGATTTAAAAAAAAAATGCTTGCAAGGATGCAGGGAAAGGGAAACACTTATTCAGTGTTGGTGGAATTGCAAATTGGTGCAGCCACTATGGAAATTAGTGTGAAGAATTCTCAAAAAGCTAAAAATAGATCTCCCATATGATCCAGCTATACCACTCCCTGGCGTATGCCCAAAGTACTTGACATCCTATTACACAGATACTTGTTCAGCCATGCTCACAGTAGCTAGGAAATGGAAATAGCCTAAGTGTCCTTTGGCTGATGAATAGATAATGAAATGTGGTATATATACACGGTGATTCTGTGGAACACTATTCATGGGTGTATATATGTGTGTGTGTGTTTGTATACTATGACTCTGCAAAACACTTCAACTGACTCTTCAAAACACTTCAACTGTAAAGAAAGTGAAATAATGAATTTTACAAGTAAATGGACAAATCTAAGAAATACTACTCTCATGAAAAGAGACCATGGTGGGTTGTGTGGAGAGGTCTAGAGAGGAGACAGTAGGACACAGGTGCTATGAAGGGGGAAGGGGGGCTCTATCCCTTCTCCAACCCCATTCCCAGTTAAGACACTAAGAATGAAAAAGCTATAGAGAAACATAGTTTGTTTACTTATGTTAGTGTATGTGTGTAATTTAAATGAAGTTATGCCACTGGGGGTGGTAATGCTCCCCCAATCTAACAGAAGCCCCAGTGCCAGGCATGGGGAACTCCTCTGAGTCTTTAACCAAGGGGGTTCAAGAGACTCTCAGAACTTGAAGGTAAAACCCTATTGCTGAAGATACCACATACTTTAGACACAGGACCTTGAGGAATCAAGCTGGGACTGACCTGGAAGCCTCCACCCTGAGGAATGGCTCTCAGCACCTTCAGTTGCTATGCAAGTTGCCAAGGGAGATACACAGCCAATAGCCCTACTCGGCTGTAAGGCCTGTGAGCCACAACTATGGCTATTAGAGCAAGGGTTCAGAAATGGCACTTATATCTTGGAGGTTACCAAGAGCATCTAATTGGATTTAAGACACACTCAGTAGAAGGGAATTCATGTCTGGTACTGTAAACCTAGCCAACTACTTGTAGCTGATGAGGTCAGGGGAGAACATACTACTATCACTTTCCTAAACCACTATAATAATTCCCAAGTGCATTCTACATGTCTATGCTTATACCCACAGACAGGTGTAGCTCGCGCCCCTCAGAGAGCAGCTGCTCTCTGCAGTAGATGGCCACCAGCAGCAAAAATCTCCAAGTGGTCAAAGTGCAGAGAAAAATTTACTGTGGATGGCCCATCTCCCGGTTGATAATCTACAACTCAGTCTCTGCACCTAAGGCTCAGGTAACATCAAGGAAGAAGGACCAAGGTATAGGCTATGAGGTACTGTCTTCTGCATACAATAGAAGTTGCACTCATGAACTCTCAAAAAATAGGTCCTCTACCTAGACTGTCCAGTGGCAACACCAGCCGACATCTCAAAGTGGATGGGAGAAATTTTACAAGGCCCTACCCCTAGATGAAGTGCTATAGGTAATTAATAGCTACTGAGAGAAGAATCGGTCCCCTCAAGGGGCAAACTCCCTGATATGTTATCTAATCCCAGTTGGTCACCCCTAAATACATGGACATATGAACAACACAAAGTGGACTTGTCAGATGATATTTATAGATGCAGGTGTGTGTGTGTGTAACAATAATTGAAGTGGTCTTCATAGGGAGACAGAAAGTGAAGGTAAGTGGTAGAAATTACATAAATACTCATTGAAATTACTCATGAAATTCTCAAAAAAAAAGTTGGCCATGGTCACCTGAATGGCTCAGTGGTTCTGAATGTGTATGACTGTTGTAGAGGATCTGAGTTTGTCTCCTAGTGCTATGTCAGGTGACCTGTAACTAGCTCAGGAGGATGACACCTCTGAATTCCCTGCGCACCTTCACTCCACGTGCAATTAATATTTTTTAAAGCCAGGTGTAGTATGTACCTCTAATCCCCATGCTGGGGAGACAGAGATGGAAGGCCCCCTGGGACTTGCTGTCCCACCAGCCTAGCCTCCATAATTAAGTTCCAGGCCAGTAAGAAATGCTGACGCAAAAAGAGGGGTGTATGGTGCCTGAAGAAAGACATCTGAGGTTGACCTCTGGCCTGAACACGCACACACAATGACACCCATTTTGTATTTGTGTGCTCTTATATTGAAATAGGTATTTAATGAGCAATGACATAGGAAAAGGAGTGTCCACACCTTAATCTCTTCTCGTTGGTCATTTTTCTAGCTGAGGGCATCCATGCCCTTTCTCTTATTCCTTCATTCTAATCCCCACAGAGAGAGGATTCCAGAAACAAGTTCCTACCTGCCAGGATCCTCTCAGCATTCATCCTGTAGCGCTCGGAAGCCTCAGCCATGAATCTGGCTGTCGCCAGGTGGTTCAGCATAATTTCACAGCTCTCGTCATTTTTTTCCCACATGTCAGTTCCTTCGAAAGTGACAGTCTGGCGTTCCATTAAGGTCACAAGAGGCATCAGCAGTGGGACTGAGACACTGCCTGGCGGGACATGTGTGGAC